>JABASH010005337.1:0-12285 GCA_019776445.1 Tomocerus maximus | reverse complement strand
CCGCTGCTTAGATTTGGTAAGTTTATTTTATGCTATTTTTTTATTCAGTCATCAGTAATATTATTTATGTCTATTTAATCATAATTTTAACGACAAATGACTGTTTTACAGCTAGATTTTTCAAGATTTCATTGTTCATTATTGATTGCAGCTTTCTAAGCTGTAGCCGGGTGCGAGCGAATCGGATGGTGGGAATTGGGAATCCATTCGTAGAAAATAGTGTCGACAGACAACAGAATTGTTATAAAAAGAAAGGAATGAGGAAGTAAGCAATAATGCAGCTGTCCCTTTAGCGATGCCAACGTGTCATTCTTTGAACACCGAGATTGAAGTGAGATGCAACCGGGACAATTTTACATGTTAAAATTAATTTTCTCTTTCTTTGAAGTTAAATTTTGTGCTGAATTGTCTGATATTTATCTATAGCACACCGTTACACGTGTAGTAGTAATATTGTAAATCGTAGTAATATATACAACAGACTCAGACTTCTCTGCCTGAATAGTATTTATATTCGGTAATAGTATAGGTTAAGGTTCAAAGAAAAATGAATCTGTTAAACCTAAGCGATCCTACTTTACTCAATACAGCCAACAATGTAGCGTTTTCCATTCAGGTTAGCCATATTAATATTTGTGGAACTCAATTTTATTTTAGTTTTTCCCATCCGATTTAAGCATTTTTGTTTTTTTAGGTATCTTTAAATCCAGCAACACCACAATCGTCTCGGTCTGAAGCGAATAAATTTTGTGAAGACTTTCGTCGCCAAGCTTCGCCTTGTGAACTGACGTGTGTTGGCTTAATTTTGACATGCCGTCCAGAAGTAGAATTGATCAGTGCTGGATTACATTTTTTGGAATATGTCGCCAAGTACCACTGGCCACAGTTACAAGAACGAGAAGAAGTAAAGGTAATATGACGGACATATACAATGTATTTTAAATAAGTAGTAGTATTATCTTTACTACAGGTATTTAATATTTATTTTATTGGAATTAGGAGCGCCTCATACAGCTCATGCGAAATGGCTTACCACAATATCCTACTCAGTGCCCTCAGTTCATTCAGGAGGCCCTAGCAAAGTAAGCAGTAATTTATACATTGTTATAATCGTAGTTTTGGGTATTCATTGTCCATTTATCTCCAATAACACAATACATTTAATTGTAGGGTCATAGTCGAAATAGGGAAACGAGAGTGGCCTCAACTATGGCCGGATTTAATCAGTCGGTTATGTGAAATGAGTAGTGTTTCAGAGTTACCTCTTCTGGTATTAAGACGGATGGCAGAAGATATTTTTTCCTTACAGGTGAGACTGATAGAAATAATTTCTAATAATACTGTCTTCATAATGCTGGCTCAATACTTAAATATAACTGACATTTGCTGTATATATTTACATTTCCATATTTACAGCTAGTTGACTCTGCGGAAAGAAGGAAGGAATTAAGTCAAGGTATGAATGCTGTTGTGGATGAAATTATAACAACGTTGTACAACCATTTAGTGGTCTCAGTACAGGTTTATAGAACTACTGGCCATGATATACACGTGAGAAGAGGTCAACTGTGTCTAAGTTGTTTACTCCCTTATATTGAGTGGGTGACACCGTCATTATTCTTGAAGGACAATCGTATTGTTATTTTGTTTACCTCATTGTCGGAAAACCATTTAAAGAAGTTGGCTGCAGATTGCTTACTAGAAGTAAGTGAAATCATATTATTGTATTTATGCCTACACGTTATACCTACTCTCATCATCGTCTACTACCTACACCACGTCAACTCTCAGAAAGTAGACATGGCTAGATCCTGCAATAATAATATTTAAATGATTATATTTATTTTTATAGCTGTTAGAAAGAAAACCTATCCGGAAAGAAGAAAAGTTTGACATTCCAAAATTGTGCTTAGAAGCTGAGTCTTGTACCTCATTAATACATTCTATAATAAATTCCACAAGCGATGAACAGGATTATTTACGAAAGCTGGGAGAAATATTGGCATCGTTGGCAGCAAATTCCTCTAAAGACAAAGTGAATATTGATAACCTTCTTAAATGCATGGAGAACCTAGCATCCAGAAAAGAAGCTGTGTCAGTTCTAGGAAGTGCCCTTGCCACGAATCAGCTCTTAAAAAATATTAAGTCCATTGATTGTGCTAACAGTTCACAAGATACTTCTATTGCTGCAAGTTTTGTTACGTATGTTCACAAATATAAATTGTATTGTATTATTTCGAAATAGATTTACATTTTTGATTATCTTTTTACAGGTTACTGAATCTTACATGCAACAAATTTGTTACTGCCCCTGTATGTCAAAGCGAGAAAGAAGATATGGGACGACTTAGATCTGAATTTTCTAACATGATACGAAGTATTGCAAAACTTGTGCCAAAGTTGTACACAGTTGTCAATTCTTGGCTTCACAATTCCTTGTCTAGCCCTAATCAAGTTCAATTGTTTCAGTGGGATACCTTAGTATTTGTTCTTGATGCTGTTGCATCTTCAGTTCCTCGTGTAAGGGCTCGTAGTTTTTTTAATTTTGTGTTAATAAATCTATAGTATATGCATTAAAATTATGTGTTAATTGTACATACATTTTGAAATCAAACAGGAGGACGCAGAGATTGTAAAAATAGGGTTGAGTGATTTGGAGCAGTGTTACAACAAGTTTGATAAAGAAACTGCTTTGGAATTAAAATCGACTATTCTATCCAGTGTCTCGGCTCTCTTCGTGTTCCTGTCTTTAGCAAAGCAAAGATCTGAATTTGGAAAATCGCACGAAACGCTTTTGCTATCCATACTGCAATCAATATTTAAGTGTTTCAATTACGGCGAAAATGAAAGGGAAATCCGGAGACATGCTTCTTCACTTTTAATTAAGGTAAGAAATTTTTATTGGTATTTTATTCCTTTATTTCATATCTACTGAATTAATTGTGCATTAGGTTATTACTTAGTTACACTGTAATGCCTGGACAGAAATCTAATTTTACATTTATCTTGCAGTTGGCAACAAAATATCCTGATTTGATGGTTTTGACCTTCGACTTTATTCATTCCACTGCTACAGCATTAGTTCCACGACTTACCCCCTCTGAACGTTACAGTATTGCTGAAGCTATGATAATAACGTCAAATTCATGGTTTGTAGTTTTTCTAATATTGAACAATTTTGGACATTTTTTGCGAAGAATTGTGAAAATTATTGAGTGTGATTAAACCAAGCTTGTCATTATTGCTTGTTTTAGGAATGATGTAGGACGTCAATCGGCGTTTATCGGTAGTTTACTACCCCAGATGGATTGGGAGCAAATTTCTCAAATATCAAATACTCCGCAAAGTTTAGGAGACATTTTCCATGAGGATGTTTTCTTTGAAAAAAGGGGGATATTCATAACAAATCTGAATATTTTGCACTCAATACTTCGTCGAACGAAGAAACCGAAATCTTCGAGCTTAGTTCTTCATTCATCGTCTACACAAAATTCGGTTGAGAAAGCCAATAATTCAAATCAGCTACGAAGTTCAATTTCAGAAGCTGACAATGTTATTCCTCATCCTGCATACGACCATGTTGTCCCAATTTTGCCCATAATATTGAAATTAGTCAAAACAATACATTCTTTAGCCGAAAATAATGCATTCAAATTCATTTTCGAAATGTCAGATCAAGACAAGGCGCAAATTTTAGGACTTCATTACAACAATTTACCATCTGGAGAATTGAATGGCCTATCAAGCTCAACTTCCGACCGAGAAAAACCATGGGCTGAAAAGTTGAAAACTTTTGTACAAAACATCCAAGAACTGAGCTATGCCATATTAGGGGAATGTGCTATTGTTTTATCTCCAAAATTTTACACTATTCCTCAACTAAGTGATGCATATTTAAATTTTGTTGGTTGGAATTCACAAAATTTAAGTGATTTTCGATTGCGAGGGGTTCTACGTAATGTTTTCAAGCCGTATTTAACAAGTTGCTCTAGTGGGCATGCTGCTACGGTTGTGGTGCCATTTGCTCAAAGCTATTTTCCATTCAGTAAGTAATAGAAACAATTGCCACCATTTTTATTGTTGATTATAAATATTATACATTATTTAGAAAACAGTAATAATTATGGGAAAAAATTGATGCTAATAAAATGCAATCCATGTATATTATGTTATCCTTTTCAGTGTTTGAACGTCTGGTAAATCGTTGGACCATGGTTGAAAATTCCAAGACTGTAGAGGCAGATGGAGAAGAGGAAAAGGAAGTATTAGAAAATTCAGCTCTACGACAACTAACGAAAGATTATGTTGAAATTATACACAAATTGTTGGACAATTCATCAGCTTCTAATGCAGGAACTAAATCATCCACTGAGGGAGAACAAATGGATATGGACAATGACAATGATTGTAAGTCTAGCGGAATGATACAATCTTCTAATGGACTTGGGGAAGTCAGTGAAGTGGGCAATATTCTTCTAGCTGACCCGACTTGTTTCCGCTTTATCATTCAATTTTGTGTGTCGTAAGTTCAAATAGAAGTATTTTTAAATAATATTTCTTTCTGTTTAATATGTTTTAACACTTTTCTTAATTTTAAAAAGAGCTATATGCTGGGATGACAGTTTGGTCGTCTTAAAAGCCACCCGGTGTCTTCTGTTGGCTTGGAATGCTATTTCAAAAGAGACGGATGTCGTTCGTTGGACATTTGCAACATCATTGAGGGCTGTATGTCTATGGATTGACAACGAAGCAAACATTGACTGTCTTCTTCGAGTTATTGACCTTATCTTCAAAAATTTTCAAGAAAATGATCCGAGTTTTTCTCAAGTTAGTAACTACATTCTTTTCGTTACCACAATTAATTTTTTTCAATATTAGTCAGAAACGGCGAAATTCAGGTTTAAAAATTATTTTTATAATGGAGTAACTTAATTTCCTATCATTCCTATCTTTAAATTAAACAGGTATTACTGGAGTGGGGAGCTACTGATGTTGATATAAAAAAGCTTTCGGAACTTTGTAAGGGTATAAAAACTGAAAAGAAGAGAAAAGAATTACTTCGTAAGATGATAAACAATAATCCATCGGTAGAGAAAAATAAGTCGCCAAAAGCCCAATGGCTTCCTATGCTGCCGACCTTGGCAATTAACAGTCAAGAAAAGATTTTAAAACAAAACAAAGCTGAAATTGATCTCAATGAATGTTTTTCCATGATACACAAGTAATTATGCCTATTGTTATCATACTGTACCACATCAATACACCAGGATTATGACTACAATTTATCGAAATTAGCATACATTCGTAACTCAAATTTTCTGTACAATATAATCCTATTAGTCAAATCCTGTCATACCAAAACAGCTAATACGCTAATCAAAAGTAGTTTTTGTTAAGTACCAGTAGAAGCAAAGTGTTTACTTTCTCCGTTCTCCCTTTGTCTTTAGAGTAGAACTTTGCATGAATGTATGATTATATTTATAATTTATAATATTGTTGTACTATGCCGTTCTGATAGATTTGCTAATGTACCCAAATCATATACTTACCCAAAAGTAAATTAATGTGATGTGCTGTGAAATATGAATCTTTGTAACTTAACCATAATGCATACAATGATGATGATGACAATGACATGTTGATGTTATTTTAAATCTAAATCCCCTTTTTGTGATAAACTCGCAAGATAGGTACGTATGTGAATAAATTAAATTATAGTGATTATTTAAACCTAAATAAATTTTATATTTGTGCAGTAGTAGTGATTAGACTTAGACTTCTGTCTGCCTTAAACATTGCTGTCTAAGATTCCCAACAAATGGTTTGTATTGTATCGTATTGTAATGTTTGGTATTTTATTTGTAATGAAATAAATACGCATCAACATAATGCAATAAAAACATTTTTTTCTAATCTGTATCATCCAAATGATATAGAAATAGCATGATACATTTGTAAGATATATAGTTAGGCAGTTTTAAACAAAACTAAATCTAAAACTAGCAATTGCACTTTTCGTTAAGACTTTAATAAAATCAAAATACGTTCGCGTATTTATTTTCTCCTATGTCGTAACTGATTGTATTAACTGCCAATCTGCTCCTATCTCAGACAAAATTGTTATTAATTATTAATTACCACAATCGAATCTTTCTGTTTGGTGATAGATTAGATTTTCAAACGAAGAGTCCCAATTTCTTTTATAAATAAAACGATTATCAAACAAACAAAAGTACAAACCTATTGCCACACCATTTCTAAGAAATAGCTAATATGAACAAGGAAATAATATATCGTTAAGTAGATTAACTTATTTAATAACTAAACCGTAAGTAAATATATACTGACAATTTCCAACTCATATATCCAGATCCCGATTTTTCACTGGCCCGTAAAATCTCACACAAACCGCTGAAAGCTGAAGCTGAAATTGAGAGGTTGAGACGTAAACTTGAAATTATCATCCAATGGCATAAAAGACTATTTTACTGAGAGTCTATCGTCCGTGCATTAACCAAGAGCAGCTGGAGGTTCCCAATCAAGATCATGAATTTTGCAAAATTGAGTGAAAGTATTTTTATCGGTTTCGTTCAATTTATGCCAAGAATTAGTTCTCTGACAAATGCATTGAGTCCAGCTATGAATCTCATCCGTAATTGGGGTGTTTGCTAATTGCGTTAATTTGAAATCAGGAAATTTCTCTAGGAACTTTCTTTCCATTACTGTATCAGTAAGTCTACTAAATCTCTCTGTACATTGATTGCTCATCATTGATTTACGAGGCACATTGCAGAAAGTCACTTGGTCCGGACCACTACCAGTAGTAACACCGGTGAAGTCGTATTTGAAGCAACACACAAGAATATCTTTACCAAGTCCAGATGCAGATGCGATCAGTAAAACTAGTTTGAGGAACGGATCCTGCTTATTTGGCAATGATAGTCCAATATTGCCACAATCGTCTGTGACTACCGGATCTAGTATATCACATTAAAGGATATTTATATGCAATAGATTCCAGAGCTTTTGCCGATTTGAAAATTGTATTGGGTAAAGCAAGATTACCAGGTCCCGATGATGTTATTTTCTTTCCAAAGTAGTCGTACAGAGAATCATGCGGAATGGTATCATAAGAATCAACATCTTGCAAATATCCTAACAGTGGGATGTATCTTTGGTCATCATGGGGCACATCTGCGCAGCGTATTCCATCCTTAGTTTGAAATGGGCGAACGACATATCCAATATCATCGAACATCAAGGGATAATAAAAATACTCTCTGAGACCGGTCGTTGAATCTTCACATTTTGCTACAGATGATGATCTCATTTGTGCATTTTTTAGTACATTACATTCTTCATTACGAGCAGGGAAAGTCAAGGGAAAGTGCGTACACATACAACCATTCAGAAGCTCCTTAGATTTACCCGCAATATGGTATTTATCATCTGTTACGTACTTAGCGTAAGGTGACTTTGTTCTTTGATCCACAATACTGCCGGGTTGTATATTGCATCTCGTACTAACTGTGTCATCATGTGACCACCTTGGAATATTGCACTTTTGGAATTGTTCATGCTTGGTTCTTTGTAGGCCATTATATTCGTAGCAACAAGCAGCGTATTTCGAGATATTTAGTTCCAATACTGTGTAATGTAAAGTTGGAGGTTCAAAGCTCTTGCTGTGAAAGTCCAAGGTTTTTGCTGCAAAAATTAAATAATAGACAATTCAAATCACTGCAAAATTATAGATTATGAGTAACAACTTTTCCTAAATGAAGAAGACACTATTATCAATTATTTCTCTGTATAGCACGTTTTCGAACAACCAGTCAAATATTTATGCGAGAATATTTCCATTTTATTAAATATATTATGCTCAGTACTATACAGGATTACAGTCACTGATCTTTCGCCTTTCATTGCCCTTTTAAAAAAATTCAAGTCTCAAGTAGTTATTAGCTGTTAGAGATAATTTCGGAGAAAGGTTTTACGGAAAATGTATTCCGAATCCGAATTGGAATTAGAGAAAGTTTTAGCATTAGCATTCCCTTACAGAGAGCGGAGATATCGATGTAAAAACGTTAATAAAACTCTGAAACTTTTGAATATCTATATTTGACAAATTCACACCAAAGAGTTCTATACCCTTCTGTCTATTCTTCACACGCACTTTTATAAACATATTTATGTATAATAAATACATTGACTGAGTCAACATTTTAACATAACACAATTTATAAAGGCCATTCGCCGTGTTTTGGAAATACTTATGTTTCAGTAATTTTTCACCCTGTCTGGTCTACAATATTTCAACGAATTTCAATTTGGCATCAACATGGCAAATATTTTCACAAATTCTCATTCGTATTTATGAATGAGAATTACACTGTCTTTGCATGGTGACCCATTCTGAGACACAATAGCTAATAGATGTAGTACACATCCATACAACGTATAGAACTGAGTACTGACCATAAATGAATAGATCTGGGTTGGTGAAAGTCGGGTGAACGTTGTGTACTGTACAGAAAGAGGAAATTAACATTTCCCAACTTCTCAATATTTTTTAGCTCCCATAAAACCCGTGAGTCATCTCAAATAAACCCTAGCCCTTTTATGATCCATTTTTTGTTTGAAATACTAAGTCCAGCTTCAATATACTACGACAATAGTAAATAGTAAGAGTGGTATATTATATTCCATGCTCTTTTGTGTTAAGACTAAAAAAACTTACTGGGTAAATTTCCACAGTCGTCTCGTTTCGATGTAGAAATGTGGATTGCTTCTCCAGCACAATCTCTAAGATGATCTGGTTGTATATAAGTGTATGGACCATGCTTACATGCTGAGCATTGAATATCGTCAAATTGAGAATTTTGGAAAGGAGGGATAGGCCGCATTTTGTCATCGAATAGCAAAGGAATGTAGAAATTATCCAGTGCTGAACCTGGATCAATCGGATCTTGAGGGCATTCCTTGTACACCCCAAGTGGTATTTCTCCAAGATCAGAAATTGATTTCATAAAACGACGGGAATTCTTCTTGCATGGCCACTCACCTGACCCACCTGGCGGACTTGTCCCACCGCCACCGCCACCGCCCGGTTTTTCAACATGGTAATTTGTTTCTTTATGAAGGATTTCTTGGATATATGGTGCTCCTCTTTTCAATGATCACAAAAGCAAAGGAAATAAGAATTAACATCAACCTCATAAAAAGCTGATCAATCTTTTAAATAATAATTATCACAAGTAATTGAGAATGAGAATATTATAATTAGGTAATCATTTAGTTTGAGTAGTATTGTATATTGTGTAGATTTGAACGCAGGTCTCGACAATAACCAATAGTAGCAGGTCGCTTTAATAGTTGTAAATGATATCTTTTCCGAAATCACTGAACCAATTTTCAATACCATAATAGGTGTGCTTGAGTACGAAAGGAAATTCTTCTATATTTTAGACTTTCGCCGAGTTTTCACTGGCGAAAGATTTTTTTTCGAAAAAGCACTTTAATAGTTTCAACTTCAATGGGAATCAACTCACAAAATATATTGTCAATCAAAGAAAGGCCATTTTTAGATGTTAACGTGAGCTACAGACAATAAGATTCTTGCGATTGACGGTTTATCCCCTGGGGTAGTTAAATTGCCGGCTTGCCGGGGAGGTTAACATGGGGTTTCGGATAATATGTGTAACGTAATTTTCGGAGTAATATAGGATTATTCTTACCTAGGACTGCTTATATCCACGCAGACTCCTTTGCCATTGCATACGGTGATTGTTTCACTTTGCAAGCGTTTCGGCGAGAATTGAATCAGATATATCAAAAATACAAATATTGTTGCCCAAAACTAGAGAACATCAATTGTTGTTAAATTGTGCAGATTTAAGATGAAAATTTTGGGAAATATAAAAAATATGAATAGTATAGGAAATATGGAAATGCAATCAACTGGGATTTTCGGAATTGGAGCTTTTACTGCAATCTGAAATAAGATGCATAATACTATTCTGCCTCCTTTTTCCCTAATCGATAACTTTACCTCCGTTATTTGTATAAAAATTCGTCAGATTACAATTATGTTATACATTATGTTATTATGGTATACAGTATTTAAAATCAGGGAAATCGTATTCCCAACACTCCCAAGTCGTTATCGTACGCGTAGATATCGGGTGCCAACTGCCAAAACGCCCAAAAGAACTAGGACTAATTATATTTTAAAGAGTGAAAGCCAGTGAAAGTATTTCTTTTTGACCGTGAAAGCCAGTGAAAGTAGTCCATGGAAATTAGAAGATGACCATAATACGAGTTAGATATACTAAACTAAATGCAAACCCAGTTGCGAGTTGCATAATTTCCATTTTTCCCATTTCCATCTCAGTTAAATATAGTACTCTTAGTGCAAATGCTCTGTGTATTCCAGGAGCAATGTAAAATTTATTTCTCGGTGCAAACACGATTTGCAGACTCAAAATCTAGATGAAAACACATTTCAATGACTTAAAATCGACAATTTAGCATGTATCAGATATTCTAGAATAATTTTAGAATTCTTACAAATCGCCTCTCCGCAGTAGTTTTGCAAAGGACTAGACCATGTTTCCTTACAAATCCGTACCCGCATACAAACTACAAATTTTAGATTCATGATAACAATGAGCATGTAAATGTAGATATATTTTTGCAGACCGTTTTTAATATATAACTGAAAGATAAAATATTTTAAATTGTATTATCTAGGGCTCACCGCCCAACCGCAATTACGAATCAGCTCAGTTGTAAAAACGCAACCTAAAATACTCAAAGTAAGGAAGAAGTATGCCACACCGACGACCATTCCATGAGGATGAGTATACTAAATAATTTTAAATGACAATTAAATGACAATTAAATAATTATTATCTGAATGGGAAAACGATCTACAAATCATAATTTTTTAAAGCGTACGCTAATTGGGACGGCAACTGAAGTCACTGCATCAATCTTAACATGAGTACCATTAAATCTTGGCATTCCTTGTATAATGAACGAAGCGCAATTATACATGACCACGATCAATTCAAGCGCTTTTAACACGTAAAACGGTATCAGCGCACTAGCAAAAACTTTTCCAGTGTATCCTAGAAAGCTGGTTACTATTAAATGTTCTGCAAAAAGCTTTGTGTACGGAATTATTTTCTTGTACCGAAAAATCTGGCTTCCCTTCTTCTTCACAACTGTTGACCAAGAAAATTACCGAAATAATTTGCAATAATATGGCAATCGATATTTCGATTGAAATCATTTGTTACTAGTTACCCATTTCAAGTTTGTAAGCTAAGCGAAGATTCCATTTTTTCGTGTAGTTTTCTAGGATTCTGCAGTACACAAGAACAAGAATAGTGATGAGTCTCGAACAGAAAACCATGTACAGATGGATAAGGAAGCCAAAAATTTGAAAAATTAGAAAGTTTTTGTGAAGGCGAATTCGAAATACAAAAGGTTCTAGAATCGACATTGCAATGAAGCCACTCGAGCCTCTAATAGCTGGAACGAAATCCCCGATGAAGATAATAGTCATAAGGAGTAAGTACATCAGACAAGCTCCGAATTCCCATAGGATTTGACGCTTAATATCTTTAGCGACAGAAGAATACTTTGAATTGATTAGTGCCAAGTTCCACCGGGTCATGAAGTCAGCAAGATGTACACCATCGCCAAATATAATCGCTAAACTCCAAGTGGCAATGTATACCATGTGAAGAAATGTGATTATCGTTATGCACCAGTTTTTGTCAAATTCTAGTCTTTGAATTTCCCTAAAAATTGAAATATCATAAAATCATAATTATTATCAATCTTATCTGTAAAATAAAAAGGCCTATTAATTCATTATTGTGTCACTCACTCGTAAAAATCGTAAGGATGGGTAAAGAACAATACGATAGAAGCTCCATATAACAGCATGAGAGACATAGCTATTGTCATAAACGTTGTTATACAAAACATCCAAAAAGTAAGTGATCGCTCCATTGAAAATTTCATGCATTTATCCTCGATATACATTGTCATTGGCATTCGGCCAAAGGCCTTCATACATTTGAACAATGGATTTATTTCTTTCATAAGTTCATCGCATTCTATTTCCACACCGTTTACCGGTCTTGAATACAGAGAGAAAATTACGGGAAAATTAGAAAATATTGACTTAAATCTAGTTACTTGCACTATTATTGTTGGTAACAGCCACCCCACTATCTACGAAATGCCCAGACTTGTGATATTTATTATGGTTAT
>JABASH010005336.1:0-12288 GCA_019776445.1 Tomocerus maximus | reverse complement strand
GACGAAAGAATGTTAGTTTCCAATTGATATGGACTCGGTGGTACCGCTAAGAGATTAGGAGGCAAATATGTAAATGTTAGTGGGTGGTGGTGGTAAGGAATCCCTACAATACAGCCATGCAAAATAGAGAGTATCCTGCAACAGACATACCGGCGAGACCAAGTTCTAATTTTTTGCTCTGCCCCAGTAGGCGTACCGTTTGTACGATCTCGTAAATGACCATGACAAATGAAACTTTTAAATATATGCTTAGTAGGGGAGACGAAGACGTCTCAAATTTTTCACTTGTTCCAGTAAATTTTATCGGAAGGTATCCATATGAACAATTAAAATAAAATCCTAGCCAATTTTGAATATCTTTTGTGGAAATGTTGGATGTGTTAAACAAGACATTTTTAACTGTATTTAAGGCAGGAAGGAACTGCATTTTGACTTAGTCCTCCCAGATTTAACTGGGTTTCAAATAAATTCGCTAGGAAAATATGAAATTTTTCAAAATTTCTCCGTCTTGATAACTTTAGTGCCCATAATATGCATATTTATTTATCCGCAATTACTAGCAGCTGTAAAGTAAATATATACCTCGAAGAATTAGAAATATGTTCTACAACTTCTCTACAGTCACTGCACTGGTATTGTCACCATTTATTAATTTTTAACAATTTTGCTTCATGGAATAATTTTCGCACTATAGGTATGTGACGATATGACTTTTTCATTATAACGTAACACTTTCGTTAAAAACGGGGTCACCTGCTTCATAGCTACGAATTAGATAGTAATTGTACTTAAAACGCTACATACAGAACATTGGCAACACTCTGAATTAAATGTAACCGATTCCACGAAATTGATTTTATAGTCTGAACTTTGTTCTATCAGCATGTCTATATTTATTTAAGCATGCCTTTAGCAATAACTAGGAACTGTTATTATTACAGTCAAAATTTATATCCTGTCCCAGAAAAGCGATTTTCAATAGCCACGCCATTAAATGAATATAATTAAAGGTAGTTGAATAATGTGAACAACTAGTCTAGTCTAGACTTGCCATATCGCCATTTATTCAATGTATGACATTTTTATGCCCTGTGAAGAATATTTGAAGAGCAATTATCCAAAGTGGCGAGGAGAGGGCTAAATTTAAAATGCCCGTTGCATTTACTTAAATTTATTTGTCAACATTGCTTTGCGAATTGCGATTGAGTTGATCAAGCAGCATTGTTTGTATTTTGCCTCTATTTTGGATAATGATAATACAAAATGTAAACAAATTTCCATGATGTGGCGATGTGTAAACATGGTTAATAAATTACATCAAATAAACCATATTATAGCAATATGGATATAAAAAGGTGTTCGATGATTATTGTATCCGGACTGAATCACTGCTTTCTTAATAAATTAATTATTGCGCAACAACTCTTGTCTACTTATTGGTGGTGTTAATTAGCCGCATTGCTGAATGAACGGTCTGAGGATAGTTGTCTGCAGGGTGCACCGACTATGGGGTCTGAATAAAGGCAATGATATTTCTCATTCCCACAATAGGCTGGTTTTGTAACCCGAACTGATTATTTTAGTTGGGCATAAAATGATGTCTGGCGGTAAAATATTGTGTCCATGATTAGCTGTTTGATATTATTATACTTGACCGTCGGTTCGGCTGTATTATATTAGAGCTTCATTTTATTTGATTATTTGTATCGAAGTCCAGTCGGGTATGCGAGCAATGCATGTCGGACGCATGTAGGAAAGTCTTTCGGGTGCCGGTTACGGTTCAATAAATCAGCTGGACTCAAAATCTTGATGGTACAAACTATCAAGCTGCAAAATTGAATGCTGGCCCTTTGTCGGTTGTGAGTTGTGACCGCTGTGCCTGCTGCTGTGGTCTCGTATATTGGAGTATAAGGCTAGCGCAGGGCCAACAAATTCCCAACCTCGGCCCGTCATTGGGAGGGCGGACAAAATGAAGAGTAGCCAACGCTGGGCCAGTACCGGGAGATGATCGGGAAAAGATGGGCAAGGTACTTCCTTGATTAGGGCCACGATATTCTACGTGTCTGATTTAGTATAAAAACATCTAAATCTATGAAATCGATTTTTTGGCCGCTGATTTGCCGATAGCTGGGCCAACGCAAAATTGCTGCCATAGTCTGCGGTGTAAATTTAAAATATTCCAGACAGACAGAGTTTCAAGTATTCCCACAAAACCGCTTCGCCAATTGTAAACAAATTTCAATATCTATTATTCACATACAGTTAGAAATAATTTACTTTAATTGCTGTCGGATAATTACTATCGAAACATTTGTTCAGGTCTAAGGTCTAAATGGACAGAAGCTCAAATATTTAATATAAAATAAATGAAATTACTATAGTTATATTATGACTACTTTTCACAGACACAGAACACAATTATTTCTTCCCGAAATGCCAAAAATAATATTCGCCTGTAATGTTTGTCATTCAAGCTTTGACACGCGGCCACGACCCCGCAAGGTTTGTGCACACAGTTATATCATATCCCCTGTTTATTTTTACGTAAAACTACTAACAACTAAGCCAGTATTTACTATTTACCAATAAACTATTAAATTCCTTTTATTTGGGCGAAAATTAAAAAAATGATGCTTAAATATGTATCTGCTATGCCAACAACGCAAGACTGACAGCGTTATAGTAAATTAATGATCAATTATAATAGTCTAGCAATTCTATCTTAACTTTTGATCTAAAGTACCTTGTGATTATAACATTGAAATTTTATTAACTTCAAATATCCAATTAAAATTACATTTTAATTGTTAGACATTTATCAGAGTAATAGTCACATAACGTATCCTTAAGGCTTTTACAAATTTACATATGCGTATTCGCGGCAGTGTCAACTAAATCTAGTGAATTAGTAACGTTGGTAGATGGTAGGCATCATACCCAATAACTTTATTTTGTATTGAACGTTAAACAAATCCGCATATTTATTCCATGGAATTTCAATTACAGACCCTGAAATTTTTCGGCAAAAATCTTCCAGAAATAACGTCGAAAGAGTAGTGATGTTAAATTCTAATAGTGATGATTCGATTAGTGAATTATAAGCATAATTTACATTTTCAAAAAAGCAGAGAATTGTTCCGTAGTGGGATGTTTACGGATAACGGAGACATTAAATACGCGTATAAACAAATCCATCATAAACTGCGCTTAGTTGTGAGATGTATATGTGAGGATAGCAAAGGAGATATTCAGCCAATAAATACAATTTGAGGAACATTCTACGAAAAATATAACAGCAGTAAAAAACATCAAACATATATAGATATAAAAAATTGACATAAAGTTGGACTTTTGTGTGAGATTTACAGGCTTAATATTTTCAGATAACATATCTTTTAATTCCATATAATATCTAATTTCCTTGAAAATATCAATCCATTTTCTATAAAGTTGAACAATGCCCGAATGGACAAGTGCGGGAATCGGAAATCGGTAGTAGTTTTGAAAAGGCGGATTCAAATACCACTTTTTACTGTAGAAAAATATTTTGTTATCAAATAAATATTTCCCATATAAACTCAGCTCATTTGTGAAGTCCACGTAGGCCCTATTTCTACCACCCTTTAAAAATTCATACAGTTTCAAAAAATATTTTTTTGTGTGAACTTGTAATTTGCAGGCGGGATGTGGTAGAGTTTCTAAGTAGTATGTGGGTAATCCACCTTCCGGATCGCTAAATAAAGACTGCAGCATTATTTCTTTATCTCTTGCATTGGTATCCAAACTCAAAGAACATTCTAACCATTGCCACTCAGTCCTTTCGTTTCCAGTAACTTTAAATTTTTCTAAAATCTTGTATGAATTTATTATATCCGGCCACACCGACATACTTTCTTCAGCAGGATGCAATTCTTGACAAGAATCCCATCTGGGTTTTCCAGAACTGTTTTCTGTTTTACTGACAAACTCTTCTGTTATCATAGTAGAACAAAAACCATCAAAATCTGAAACCATTTTTGGCCCTCCTCCCAATTTAATTCTCCAAGTTTCAGAAAAGGTGATTACCCGGGGCCCAAACAATATAAACCCGTTGAGATCTCTGAAGAATTGGAATTTAGATTTCAGCGGAATGGGTCTTGACAAATCAGCTATCATTTTCCCCTTGTATGCATGGCTTAAAATGACTGCCATAATTATGTAAACCCCAAATGTGAAGAAAGGAATTTTCTTGCCTGAAAACATTTTTCTATTTACACTTTGTTCCATTAGTACACCATAGAACACAAATACGTTTGGTAAAACGTTCTTGAGAACGCTTTTTAAATCTTGCAGTTTTGATAACTTTTCCCAAGAAGAAAGAAAAGTTAGAGAAATGACGAGAATGATTATTAATGCCCAGGTGTATTTATCGTACGGATCTAAGTACGGACTCCATGAAAAATTATAATTGTCTGGCAAAGTCACAAACCTTAAGCTTAGAGTTTCCATGTATTTACCAATTTCAGAATCGTGTGGGGGCTGGAATTCTCTTTTTAAGTACCAAGCTATAAATGACTCCATGACCAAAGGGAACGTCAATGATTCGTTGCCGTAATTTTTAAATGGAGATATTTCTAAACTGGCATTAACCCATTCGCGATCTTTGTAAGTTGTGTTGGTGTCAGGAGTATAACAGAGTTTTGACATTTTGTGTTTTGTGAAATAGTTGCCTATAATTTCACGATAGGAGATGATTTTCTCTTTCGTTATGCCATGGATATCTTCTCCGTCCATCAGATTTCCATCAACAAGGCATTCACAACCTTCACACGACAAATGAATCGATCTCAGTCCGTATGTAAATAAACTGGAATTTTGATTTATTTCCAATTTAACTGGCGATTTAGTGGCGAAAAGTATAAAATCATTGGAAAAACTTGCGAAAGGCCTAAAAAGTAAAGTGATAGGACGATTACGGGTGAAAATCACAGTATACTCCACAACGTGTTCGTTTTCTCTACGAAATCCATTGGGTAGCGTGAAGATGGAAAAATCCTCCTTAAGAAGCATGGCGATTCTTAAACTACCGAACACCCATTTTTGCCCAATCATGACATCTTTCAGCTTCATAAATGATTTTACATTTACAATTTCGATCGGCATTTCGAAACTGTGTTCGAAATATGGTTCCAAATCATCGTAGATTATAGATAGCACATAGTCTGGAAATGCGTTAATTATTTTATCCAAATCCTTCACTAAAGCAAATTGGTGGTGGCTATATTTAGCCACCAAGGAACGATTTATATTTATTGAGTTTTCATTTGAAACACTATCTAAAAATCTGGTTATTACAATCAATGCGGAAATTATGTAATTAATAGAATGACAATTATTGTCTGACATATCTGAACGGATACACAGAGATTAGCGTTTAAGTAACTATATATGTGTTAGGTTATAGAGCAGTATTTATTTTCCTAAATTATAAGTCGAGTACATTCACAATGTAACGTTTAAATTTAAAGTTTTCCGAACAGTGACAAAAAGCGTTCTAACATATATCACATTGGAAGTAGTTATTACCTGCACTACTGCAGAGTGCACTTACCAATAATGAAATAAAATTTTCAATGGAGTACTACACGGCAGAATGAAATATCCATTTGCAACCAATTCATGACGATAAACATAATTATAATTGATATTGGGCGTGTAGGTTAGTGGGAGAGTGCAATTTATAATTGAAAATGTTAAGAAAATGGACACGGGTATGCGTATGCAAATACCCAACGAGAAACACATCAATATATAGACTCTAGAATATGACAGAATATATCATCCAATTTACGGTCATGCAACAAAATTGTCTAATTAAGGTTTGATCTAAGGGTTACCAAAGAAATCGCAATACCTTCCTACCAAGTCTACAAACCGAAATTTAAAATGTAAGTATCTCCGACTTTTTCCCGAGGGCACCTAGTCCTTTGATTTATTTTAAAATGAGAGTAAGTTGTTTTTATCGATTTTTGAAAAAACAATCGAGTCATTTTCTGCAAAAGTTAATGCAGGTAAAAGAACCTGTGAGACGGATAAATTAAATTCGCAATCGTCACCATTGGCATATTTGGCAAAAGCGAGAAATGGTGTCCTAGATATTTTCTTTCTACATCTTTACAATTTACTCAAAAGTGACCCAAAAAGGATTTATAATGTGGTAATTTGTATCGTTGAGTACAATGTCACTCTATTAACTGCTGCAATTAATAAAACTAGAAATGGAAGAATTTGAGTTGCGCGGCTTCGGTTCCATTCACTAAAAAGCAATTATTATATTTTGTTGAGATGGTCGCCGGAATTGAAGAATACTATCAATTTCAAACTTTTTGCCAATTAAATGAACTATTTGGTCAAAAATATGGAACAAACGAACTTTGTATCTGTGAATGAACGAAGGAATTTGAATTCATATTACATGTAATAAAATATTCCGATAATGTTTGTCTGATAAATGGGAAGGATATCGATTTTTATGGTTCTTCCGGTATAATAATATATGCTTGTAGTAGTATAAGTAGTATAATTATCAGCATAAGTTCTGATCCGTGGGATTGACGACCATTTGCTCCACAACTCTAAATTCTTTTTGACTCTCTGTAAAGAGACGGGCAGTACTCCTAATCTTTCTCCCGGGTTCTATAGCTTGTGAACGGTCAAGGGCACTTAGAGTGGCTTGTTTTACATGAAACTTATAGACGATAACCACCCGGAAAATGAAATAAGTAAAACCAAGAAACCACAGAAAATTATTCCTGATGCGGCCAGATCGTGCATTCCTCATTCACCGGTAAACCAAGCAGTAATCCCCAGTCCAAATAACACCGAGAGCCAGAGATAATGTTGCATTAATATTTGTGGGGAGACCGTACTTACAGAGTTCAGCTAGCCACTGCTGGCTAGTTGGCAAAAGGGGCAAAAGGAAAAATAAGCTTGCAAAATTATCACAAAAAATATTCCAAACGTTCTTTATGGTTACAAATTTAAGGTCCATATAAACGGAGTGACATCGACCTGACATCTATCCTGGGGAAATAAACTACGATTTTGACTTTTGCCCTTTTTAGCATAGTGTTTTTTTGGCGGGGCTAAATATGGAAGTTAATTCATGTATCTAAAAAATTGTTTATGAATTATATCTACATTTATTTCTTTTCACATTGATGCTCAATATTTTATTCGGTAGTGAGTAAAGACCTTTTTTACAATTTTAGCAATGAAAAAAGGTCTGATAAATACGGAGGCAAAGTATCCCACGGATTGTCCCCTCCGTCATCGGTGATGTAAATGTAACCAACACAATTCTTTGCTGCTAATATTTTTTCCCGGTTTTCAGACAAAGTCAGATTGTATGGAAATATACCCCAAGTTTTTTTCGGATAATCAGAATGCCATCCGCAGTACTGATCGACGGTTGGAAATGTTCCAGGTCTTTCAAAAATCATTATCGTGTCCACAGCGGTCACATAAATAGGAGAGACGTCTGTACCCGGGTTTCCAACCGTAAAATTGTATCCTTGTTGCTTTGCGTACCTGTTCACATCTACGTAGTAATTCTTTAAGGTCTGATTGTTTACGTAAGCCATTTCGTCGAAAAATATTCCGTTTGGTTGGTACCATAATTTCCATTTGTCAATTTCTTGTTTGACTGTAGCTTTGTTGCGTTTAGCGTAATCTGTTGAAATGTAACCGAGTGTATTAATTCCCGATGCTTTCAGCATATTGACTGAATCCCGGTATTCTGTGTCTAATTTACTTCCAGGACCACTGTTAGCTGTTGTAAAATCAATTGGGATAATTTCATTAAGACAGGTACTTAAATATAGCTATAAAATAGCTTTGTAAATTACATTGTAATGTGAGCTAAAATTACCATTTACAATTGCCCAAACTGGAATGGAATGGTTACGATATGCATCTATCAATGGCTGCCAGTTGTGGACTCCTTTAACCCTTTGGGGATATAAGGGTACGTACAAGGGTACTATTGTTCCAGTTTCTTGGACGGAATAAATTATCATTAAGTTCATAGTACGTAAAGCTGAAAAGTCACCTACCTTTATCTAAAATAAAATGTAATGTCATTGTGAATATTGTGATTACCTTCACATAGAGCACTACTGCTGGAAGAAAATTTGAACAGTGGAATCAAGAAAAACGAGACTAATGTGAACATTTTCACGGTAAATGTCTTCGTTGTCAGGATAAAATAAAAATATCGCAGATAATTATCAATTGAAGGATCCTTGCAGCACGCAGTAAATAAAATTGAAAGTTCGTTAGTTTATTTCAGCAGTTTCTAATTGCCATACTGTACCGAAACTATTTATATGCGAAAAAGATGGCTAATAATTTGGGTCTTTGCTGGAAATATAATGAAACTCAATCTGAAAAAATAGTTTGAAATACAATCAATGTTACTGAAAAGGTGAAATGATGAACACCTTAACGAATAAGAAAGTAATAATTTTTCATATAATACGGCTTTGGCTATGACATTTCAATAGTCAGCAGATGTATAGTAAAAAATAAAGTATAGCCTTGGCGTTTACAAAAACAAGGACCCGTACTACTTATGTATGAAAAGTAATTTAAATACAGAAGTAGATAATCTCATTGCAACTGCATTATCTTAGCCTAGAAGCACAACCTTTTACATCCTAGATAATGATTACGTAATCCTTATTCCCTGTCACGTCTACAAAAAATGGAAATCTCTAAGCAGAAGAATGAATCAGAATCAAGTGGTTGTTAATATAATATAATCAAGCAAAGATTCACGAAATAAATAGATGTTTGTTTTTTCATCTGCTTTTATTTAGAAAAACATGATACGAATAAAATGTAATAAAATTTGTCCACATAGTATAAAGCAAATAGATTTTATAAGAAATAATATTTATTTCAGCTTGGTACTTTTGCAGTACATTTTAAGGTTCTAGGAGACTTCGTTAAAAAGCCCATTCGTAAACCAAATATTATGGCGTAATTGTAAACTAAATGTGCAAAAACGGGCGTTATCAATAATACAAGGTTTCAGAACCTCAGACTCAGAATATAATTTTTGGTGTGAAAACTTAAATATTGAGAGACTTGACAAGCGAAAAAGTATGTCATCGCAAAAGTTTGGTTTAAGAATTGTAAATTCGGAACGGTTTAGGAATATGTTACCTCCATACTATATGTTAATAACAATATCGGTAGGACTAGACAGTCAAAAAAGATCCTACTACAACCGCTAACCGTACGGAGCAAAAATAAAAAAATTATGAAAGCTCAACGGTACCATGTATTGTCAAATCTTTAAACGAACTGCATGACCGCGAAAAAATACGGTTTATAATATTGTATTTAGAATTGAAGTTACCTTTGAGTCATTTTTAATAACAACCTGTCTGTCATTGCATTATGGTAAACTGCATTGTAGGTTTCGTAAATTGCCACTGGAATTATCGTAAATGCTGCTGGAATTATCGAAAACTCATCATTAGATCAGATACAGTCACCGCGATTATCAAATTTTATAACAAGTTTAATAAGTTTTAAATATTCTGCCCTTTTTCAAAAATGGTCACAACCATGGACAAAATTAAAGTGCACAACTGGGTAAGGGAAATAGGCTAGAAATACACAAGGTTATTTATATGTTCCATATGCACAAGGAAATCGTTGTAACGATTTTTGGACATTTTTTAAAAACTGTATTGGTAATCAATGTAATAAATGACATGTTCAATGGGCACTGCTCGACACAAGCAATCAACTCAGCAATGCAAACAACAAAGTTAATGTCATGCACATTTGTATAATAATGCCTTATATAAAGTGGGAAGAGATAACACTTTCCATGGCATCCCTGCCCTCACAAACAAACTACTTGAGACAAATGTTGATATAAAAGGAGAAGCTCTCTTACTACCAAAAATCAGTTGATATCCTCCCATGGGAAAATCTCTAAAATGAAAGTTCTTTTGCTGTACAGCTTTTCTCATTCAAGCTAGTTTGACTAGTGGCCAGGACACATCTCTGAATGTTCACTACGATACCCCTGGCCATGGCATCAGTCCTCTTCTCTGGGGAATATTTTTTGAGGAGATAAACCACGCCGGAGATGGAGGTTTGCAAACATAATACCAAATGTGTTGAATATTTTAACGGATTCCAGTTTCAAACTTCCCATTTTCAAAACTTATAGGGCTATACGCTGAGCTAATCAAGAATCGAGGTCTGTCCCAGAAGCATCTTACCTTAGATGGTTACTCAGCAGTAAAAAGTGGATCTGCAGACTGCACCATCCACTTGTCGAATCTGTCTCCTCTGAACAATGTCCACAAGAACAGCTTGAGGCTAAGTGTGAACACAAATGTTGCAGCAGGTAGAAAAAGAGTTTCTGGATATATATTTTTAATTTCTGCATTACATTACAATATAATAGTATTAGATACTCCAGTTTACCTTGTCCCCATTAAAGTTTAAGCCCGATAACCATACGAAGCGATAATTAATTAATTGAAAATTGTAATATTAAGTGCAATTTTGTGATTTCGCCTCTGAACAATGTCCACAAGAACAGCTTGAGGCTAAGTGTGAACACAAATGTTGCAGCAGGTAGAAAAAGAGTTTCTGAATATATATTTTTAATTTCTGCATTACATAACAATATAATACTCCAGTTTACCTTGTCCCCATTAAAGATTAAACCCGATAACCATACGAAGCGATAATTAATTAATTGAAAATTGTAAAATTAAGTGCAATTTTGTGATAGGTGAGCGAGTGGGAGTAGCCAACTCAGGTTTCTGGGGTATTCCAGTTAGACCTGACTACACGGAATACAAAGCCTCATTCTATGCCAGAGCGACGTCCTTCACAGGCCCATTGAGAGTGAGCATTGAAAGCATCGACGGTGGGTATTCCAGTTAGACCAGACTACACGGAATACAAAGCCTCATTCTATGCCAGAGCGACGTCCTTCACAGGCCCATTGAGAGTGAGCATTGAAAGCATCGACGGAACAGAAATTTTTGCAACTGCTGATGTTCCTAGTCTCACACAGACCTTTGCAAAATACGAAGTCCAGCTGACTGCAACCAATAATGAAGTACCCCGCAAAGACACGATATTCACGATCACAGCCCAAGGCCCCATCCCTGCCAATGCCAGCATATTTTTCAATCTGGTCTCCCTCTTCCCACCAACTTGGAAAAATAGACCCAATGGGATGCGCACTGATTTGGCACAAAAACTTGCTGATATGAAACCCACATTTTTTAGATTCCCCGGAGGTAACTTTCTAGAAGGAGACATCGTTGATCAGCGTTATATTTGGGAGGAGACTCTCGGTGATATTTCTCAACGACCGGGTCACAGGGGAGTCTGGGGTTATTATTCCTCCGACGGATTGGGACTCTTGGAATATTTGCAATTCGCAGAAGATTTAAATGCGGAGATAATTCTTGGGGTTTTTGCGGGATACGCTCTAAGTGGTGAGACGGTTTCGCCGGAAAAAATGGGACCCTTCATCCAGAGTGCACTCAATGAAATCGAGTATGTTATTGGAAACACATCTACCACATGGGGCGCTAGACGCGCTGCCGATGGTCATCCTGCACCTTTCAATCTCACTTACGTGGAAATCGGGAATGAAGACTGGTTTTCTTCAGACTACGCTGTAAGATACCCGCTATTTTATGACGCAATAAGAGCAAAATACCCCGAAATTGTTATAATTGCCAGTCAGCATGTCACCACTCGGCCGATTCACGTTCTCGATGACCATTACTACCCGGGATTCGGTTGGTTTCCTGATAATCACAGACTTTACGATGGTTATCCCAGAGATGGATACAAAGTTTGTAAGTAATCTTTCATTCTAAAAGAAATATCTACCAATTATCCGAACTATACTTAAAAGTCAGCAGAAACTGTCGAAAAGTGTTCCATATATATAAAACATTAAATGTAACTTTCATTTTTCACAGTTGTTGGTGAGTATGCAACCAGAGACAATGTCAACCCACGACCAGAAGCCAATGCTGCGGCAGCAATGGACGATGCTG
Source organism: Tomocerus maximus (assembly GCA_019776445.1). Lineage (NCBI taxonomy): Eukaryota > Metazoa > Arthropoda > Collembola > Entomobryomorpha > Tomoceridae > Tomocerus > Tomocerus maximus. The sequence goes on along the minus strand of JABASH010005336.1, from coordinate 193 downwards.
CTTTTATGACTGGCTTAGAACGGAACAGTGATATAGTCATCATGGCTTGCTATGCCCCACTTTTTGGCCATGTCAACGACCTCGTTTGGACTCCCGATGGCATTTATTATGATGGACTACAGAGTTTTGCCACGCCAGCCTGGTGGGTGCAGCATTTATTCGGGACATTGACTGGAGACACGTACATACCCAC
>JABASH010005335.1:0-12288 GCA_019776445.1 Tomocerus maximus | reverse complement strand
GGTTAATGCTATTTAGGATGAAATAATATTTCAGATGTACAGTACGCAGTCGCTGTAGTTTTGCATATAAATCTCTAAAGACTATCTTCTAAAATGTGAGTAAGGCATTCTTGTATTAGTAAAAATAGAATTTCAAATTAGGCATCATAATCTGCAAGTAACCTACGCGTACTTGAGTTGTATTGATAGTACGTATATACAGTTTCTGTATCTGCAAGCAGTAGATTCAGATTCTTACAGAAGCAACAGTAAAGCTCTTTGAATGCGCTACGTTCTATCTGAGCAAAGGGATTCATTAAGATCAAAGCTACTAATTGGAGAAATATTAAAGAATTTTCACAAAAGAGTCTGTGCATTGTAAAGCAGTTGTAAATATTTAAATATTTAAACAAGATATGTGCTTTATTCTCTTGCATTGTTGTCTGATTTGAAAAGAAGCATACAGAGAGGAAATTGGCAAGGGACTTATGGAATCTGACGACTGGGAATTGCGTATGAGCTCAGAAGGAATTGAAAATTTTAACTAGGGCTCACAGCAAGTGACCTTTGATGTCTCCATTATCAAATTCCAGTACAATCATGCAGTAACTTATGTCAATAACAAATCCAACAATTTCGACTGGAAATTAAGAACATGTGCACATCTACCTAATACAACGTGAGTATACAATTTTGCCTGTTTGTGAATGCAAAATATAGTAGTTTACTTTCAATGAGTTCTTTAGACCCTTTTTAAGTTATTACTATGCCGGTAAATGTTGAAGAGAAGACACCTCACATAAAACAGAAGCAGACGCTAATAGAATTTCTTAATTGCTATGTCGTTTAATATGTATGGGCTCTAAAGCATGAAGGTACGTAATTCACATAACTCCTACAGTAAGTCAGAATAAGGCAACTCGTTTCTGTTTGGTATAGTTCATTAAATATAAACAACTTTGTATGCTAGAAATAAATATGCGAGGAAAGCATGGGGAGAGTAGAAAAGTGTGTTCCTGTCTTTCCCCATGAAGTTTAAGTTTCTTTGTACACACAAGGCTTTTTCAAGCCTGATAGCTTTCAGCAATTCGGTAAAAGCACTAATGAAAGTAGAGCAAATATTATTACAAGAATATAATGAACTAAAATAGATGTGTCAGGAATGAAAGCACTTTTTGTTTTCTCCCAAGTTGATAAATTTAGTTTTAGACAAAAAGTCTTGATAATGAATGGTACCTATTACAACAAACACAACTTTTTAATTACTTGCCTGCATTTTAGGTACAATGAAAGCATTACTGATCAAGATTAATAGATGTAGTTTTTCTAGCCTAGAGCATATCAAAACACTGCGACCCGTGAGCATAGAGTAATTTAGTATCTGTTTTACTGTAATAGAATACAATTTTAGAGCTAATTTGACAAAGGTTCTCTTGGTTGGCTGAATTTTTTTGCAAATTTTGGCAAAAATATGAAGATACTAGAGTGATAAAGAATGAATATTAACTAAGGTGTATTAGGCAACATTTTTATTAAGAATAGTGTTATCATCTGCTACAATTTCGGGTTCTTCAGGCATGGATTTATTATTAACTGTAGATAGTTTCTCTGAACAGATGTGATTAGTTATGGCATCATTATAAGAGGGCAATTCGTGCACACTGATTTCCTGATAAGTAGGAGGACAATCTGGAAGATAGAAAGACGGTACTTGAAAATCTGGATGGAAAATTGATGACTGGGTGGAATTTCTTATCTCATTTTCTATCTGAATTGGAGCTGGTGAAGGATGCAAAGAATTCCATAGCATTCTTCTAGGCTCGATATAATAGTAAGACAAAGAAAGTCGCCTTTGTTCCACTGATAGCCCAATATTTTCTGTATTAACAACTCCGCCTCTGGAATTACTGATGATTTGAATGCTCTCAAGTGGTGGTTGCTCTCCCCTTCTTCCGTTTGAAGATCTCATTCTGGAATTACTTCGTCTACGATTGGTTCCTAGACGTCCTCGAGAAGAAATGGTCCTAGCAAATATTAGCCATTAACTTGTGGTCTGAGTTTATATTGCTGAATATTATTTAATACTTACGGCATCGTCTCCTGTCGGCACTCCCGAGCGATAGAAATAGTCAGAATAGACAAGAAAAGGAGGAAAGACACAGTGAGAAAAACTCTGCCGTAATTATTCTGTTTGTTTTGATTGAATGAATCCGAAGCTGTAATTATCCGTTCTGAATGATTAATTCTCTTACTAGGCCAAGGCATTTTACCCGTGGTGGAACTAGTGGATGGCAATTCCAAACTCTGACTATTTTCAGGGTACTTTTTGAAGCATAATGTTTTGTTGCAAGTCCACTGTGAGAAAATGCTATCCCATATTTCTCGAGAAATTATCTTCTCAGTCTCAAGTCTCTCGGGTGCTAAAAATAAACTTGTAACTTAATACAGAATCAATAGTAAGTAATACCAAAACTGTACATTCACATCTACTACATTCTACACATACTAAGTTTTTCCGAAGTGCATTTTCGTGCTCAAAAAAGATCTTAAGTGTACTAAAGATTGTTATGTATCTGATGTTACCTGATGCCGACAGTGGACTGAAAGGCTGCCCAATAGCACTCATCTCTAACACACAGCAGTTCAAAGTAATAATAGACAATGTTACAAAGGTCGAAAATGTTGCTAAGCTCGAGATGCCCCTATAGTATATCGTAGAATCCCCTAAAACTTTGACTTTCATGATAACCCTCAAAATACTCTAAGTAATTAAGAGAATGTTTCTAGAAAATGTACTTTCTGTACAAAACGTACATCACATCGATTAAAAATTTAAGTAGAAATGCTCCAAAGTGTAAAATATTAGGATCCAAAGATGTTCTTTTTACGATTATATCCCAGTAGCTATTTCTGTTACACTTACTCCTAATTATTATGTAGAGTTACATTTTGAGTGCTTTCACTGAAAAATTGAAACTGCAAACGAATAAAACTGAAATGAAAACGCACGAAACTGGAGAAAATATTATTTGGAGTCACTTCGCGATAAGCACAGACGAGAGAAGGGATTAGAATGAGTCGTGGGGGTAATTTTCAATGTTTCCGTCAGCATATTGTGGAGAAGAATGGTAATAACAAGATTAAATCACTTTACCACTAGTACTAGAATAGAGTTACGTGTGTTTGTACTCGTGTCGTGCCAGGACTGAGATATCTTATGGAGTAGGGTTGGTAGAAGTGCGCGGAGCGATTGTGAAAGTTTTACTGACTGAGTTTGAAATAGAAAAACAATAGTGAAAAGAGCCTAAGGAAACAAAGGGAAAGGGCCAGGAGGGAAGGAAAGCAACTGATGAAGAAGAGACGACGCTGAAACACTCTTTTTATTTATAAGGATTCACGTTGTATGGACTTTATGTACGTTTTATCTGTATGTGGGTAGCCAGATATTGTATATCTTGTATTTCTATCTGCGTTCAGTGAGAGCGAATACCAACGTAATCCTTTAGCCGAACTTAACTTGACAGTGTGGAACGGGCCATTGTAAAATAAACTGCAGAGTTGCACTCGTCCATATCTCTTGTAGTTTGTACATGATACAAGTAAGTAGCACGCACAGGTTGGCTTAATTCAATTCCCTAACTTACTTAACATACCTTTCACAAGAAAGGAATTGCAGAATAAAATAAACTTCTGTGTATCATATGCTCTGGAAATTTAGGAAATTCTTCTATTGCAAACTACTTGCTATATAACTTTTTTGATGACCATGGCATTTGCGATTTGTAATTTGTTTGCGTAGCACTCAGAAGCTAGGTGCACGAAAACGTGTGCATAAAATATTACAGCAGGCTCAATGTTTAAAGTCGGAGTAAACTGAAATATATGGCTACAAATACATTTAATTGTTGTAACAGATGTAGGGAAGAAGTGATTAGTCAAATGTCATAAAGTCCAAATAAACTAAATAAAAAAGTGTCCATAACTTTTGACTCAAATGAGCCGTACCATCGACATGTATCGAAGTTGCTTTAGGACGTGTTCAGCTTTCGAATGAGCTATTTCACGACTTTCTACGACGCATAGAACTAAATTTACCCACTTCCCCAGACAGAGGAGGTGTTCGATTATAAAAATTTTGAAAACTCTCCGTAAACTCAAGTTTCATGATCCGAAGACAGATTTCAAAAATGTTGTAGTCATTGTTCCGGAGTCGAAAGTTACATGGATTCGGATAGATAGACAGACAGATATATGTAGTATTTGTATATACAGAGCTGTAAACAATTCTGTGAATAATGTTAAAAGTCAGACATATACTTATATTACTTTTGTGTCTAGTAGCTCGAGGGAATGCACGAGAGAGCAAGAGGAGTCGAGGTCCAGACGTGTAAAAGTAAACTGAGTGACTGAAGCCAAATACTAATGTAAGGTGAGAGAGGAAAACTGAACTGGAACATATTTCAATGTTAGATTCTTGGTTGAGATACCTTTGTATGGGAGTCAAGTGAAAGGAGAGAAGTAGAGTTTGTCATGTCGGTGATAGGAATGGGCAAGCTACTGCCGAACGATTGAGACTAAGCATTACTTAATCATTCTATCATGAACATATTCACTAATATAAACTCACACGCACAAGAATACGACTTACAATTACAAGTATTGAGGTGAAACGCGGGTTAGTATTTTCTTCGACCAAATAGGAATTCCGTCGTACTGAGGACATTAAGTGCAAATGTGTATTCATATGACAGTGGGTTAGAGTAGATATGCATATATAATGTAGTTTTGGTTGTTTTACATGCGTCTGTTGCTTTTTCTTGTCAACAAAACAAGAGGAGATGGAGTATAAAATTTATGGAGTCGTTTATACGAAATAAAACGGAACTCATGCACACTCCCAGACCACAGGACAAGGAAACACGGGTAAGCTGAAAAGTAAACCGAAACCCGAAGTGATGTTTACACATAATGTAGATACATTGCATTAGAATATGCAAATGAGTTCATCTAGAGGTATATAAAGTATATATCCGTTATACTTATGAAACGGGTATTTTCCCAACGTCTGGTTGCTAGTAAAATATTTCTCGAGGGCTGTTTGGTCTCCTCTTTGACTCGGACTGACTTTCGTTCTTGTAGCATATATCTACCTAGTGTGTGGTTAGGTTTCGACTGTTCTCAGATAACTTACAAAGTTGAGCCGGGGCTTTCTCAAGGAGAGTTGGTGTTTGTTAAAAGGCTTCAATTCAATAAGTAGGCAGTGGTTATTTTCCTTTCTTTGTTGCCGTAAAACTGGAGGAGATATTTCCCGACTTAATCGCATGGCTTAAGGTAACCTTTCCTTATGCTCTGCTCAATGCCAGGAATTTTCCTCCGGCCCAAGGAAAATATGGGGAATGGAGGTATGTACATCAGATAAATATAATATAACGGGTTCTTCTGTTTTCTAGAGATGTGACGTAAACCCCGTTTTTCACGTAATGAGAAATTATCCAGTTGAATGAACGTAATGGAATAATCGGAAGTTTACTAAAAGGAATATGAGAGGAGTTTTAGGGTTAGGGCTCTGAAAGTAAATGACTCCTGTCTGTCTTTTCAATAGTTAATGCATTCAATTTACATAAAACCTACTAAGGAATCGGAAAATACCTCAATTCATAGCTAACGCTGTCGTAAACTGAGAGATTAATTAATCTTTATAGATGTATATACTGTACTCGTTGGTACACTATTTACTTTCCTTCCATTAAGTATCTCTGTATTAGGTATAGGAGTAAAATAATGGTTTGTATAGAAGCAAACTATTTGTGTTTATTTATTATTCAACAGAAACTTTTCTCATTAGCATCACCTCATAGGAAACTGGTAATTATTATCATTTAACGAGTATTTTCACAAGATTGGCAGCAAGCACCAGGCTTCGCCTCTTCGATAATTGATTTATACGTGTGCAATAGCATTAGTACTGCGGATATTGCTCTAAAGCTTAGAATTACATTACTTTACAATCTAGTTTTAGTTACTTGTGTCACATAGGTTTTCTTTTAGGGCCATGTCAATTTAACTTGTGTCAAGTATTAGTTGTAAAAAATTCATAATATAGTACATTAGTGTTATTATGAGTAGTTCATGAGTTCTTAATACTAAATAGTTAATAAGATTGGTGGTTTGGTTTCTGCTATCCAGATAAGTTTATTCGTTATCCGTGATAAAAAGAAGAGTGTGTAGCTGAGCCGTGCTGAACCGCTGCGTGTCTCTTATAAGTGGAGTGGTTCAGTTGAGTTTATAGTAGAGGTTGAGTTGAGCCGAAGGCTTATTGAAGTTTAGCTTTCGCTTGGATTGAGTTCAGTTGACGTGACAAGAAATCATTTAGTCGTAAAGACTCGAATCGGAATCTGCAATTTAAGCAAACGAATATAATACACATAGACAATATAATAAATCGATCACGATCAGCTGAGTGCATATTAAGAGCATTACAAACTACAGACACACATTATTCACTCACTGGTGAATCTCTTAATAAAAGTCTTTACTACTTTTCTATAAATATTGAAACCTGACACGCAGTCCAATAAACAGTACCTGGTGGTGGCGGAGGAAAAAACTCGTTAGATTTTCTTTTCAGAGCGGATTTCAATAACTTGGGGGTTTCAGAGATCTCAGGTACTGGAACGTCATGTTGATTGGCTACATCGATGTTCGTTGTCACAGGAGAGAAGGAAACACTTCGAGGCTCTCTAGCAGGGAGAGTCTCCCAAAGATTTAAGGAATTCTGAAGAATTTGCTGTGAACGATTGGAGTCTCTATTTATATCTGAAGCTGTACTCGAACGTCTGCAATATCAAATTATACATTTTTATTCGCGAAAATTGTGGTTTTCAATGATATTTTCAATATTTTTGTAGATTACCTAGAACAGGTCAGGTAAATAAAAATTTGCATCCCAAACACCAGAGCACCAAGGAGCAATATCGGTAATATAGTAAGAAAAACAATAGATCGTACATCCAGGCGTAATGTTCCTCTGTAACTATCGTTTGAATTGTGAGGGTAGTATAGTACGTGTAGTTTTTTCGAATCTTCTTCGATTTCTTTCGGAAGTTTGGCTATTTTCACAGGTTTTACATTGTACGAAGAGAAAATTTGGTTGCTGCATGAGTATTCACCACATGGTAAGAGTCTTCTGTTGAGCTTATTGTAATTTTGTCCGTCAGTAATTTCGTCATAAGGTTGACTACAACCTTCTGGTCTTAGAAAATCCAGTTCATACTGCTGCACTGTGCAATTTTCAGCTGATACTGCAATTAGAAAATTAATTTTCTGTAATTTATTCCCTTGAATCATCTAAATATACTGGATATTATAAAATTAGTTTGCTAAATTACCATTGACACTGTTGAAGTAAATCTGAAAGAAAAATCTAGTTTTCAATTGTTCCTCATGCCTTAGCAAATTCTCCAGGTTTTGATAAATAGAGAAATATTTGCTTCTCTTGGGAATATACTCTGGCCAATGAATGTAACTTTTTTCTCGGGATGTAAGATGTTCGACTTCTTTATTATCATCTTCACAGTTTAGCTCTACTCCATCTAGCTCGTCATAATTTAGCTGCAAATGAAAAATTTAGTCACTCATTCACTTCTGTATATATCATTGTGTTACAACTGTAATAAACCATGAGATCCTATCTTGCGTAAAGAAGAAAAGCTGTGTAGAACACATTGCAAAGTTTTACTAAATAAAGAGCACGATCCTCTATTTTAAGACAGAAGAAAGTAGGAAGATAAAAAAGGTAACGTAGAAAGCAGATGTCTTAATTACCTTAATAAATCTCGTACATTCCTTTGCTCCCGTGAAGTCGAAAGGCTCGTATGTAACATTGATGAAGAGTATACTTTGTAGATTTACATTGCGCTTATCTCCAGAAGTTTTACCCAATTTACAAGGAAGCGTCACAAGCTCATTAGGACTTTTGAAAGTCCAAACTTCATTCCTAGTATTGCTATTTTCTGGTGCAAAAGAATCTTGTGAAAGAGTATTGGCTTCTAAAGGAGTGCTTTTCTGAATAATTGATCCATCTATCCAAGACACCATTGGATTCGGGCAGAGCAGGTCACTGAACAATTCATCTGCAACAATAAAAAACAATGTGACAACTTTTACAAATTGAAGATTTTCCATTTTCCACTGTCAATTAGATGCCACAACACTATACCTACAACACTAAATAGAGCAATTTTAATTATTTTTCGGAATAAAACAATTCGGGGCTCAATTTGTTAAATCGAATGAAAAATAGTACAAAGTACAACAATCGATTTTATATTCAGATTTCGGAAGCAAATGAAAATAATTTTACTTACGCTGTCCCGTATTGGTAGCAAAAGACCAACGGTTAAGTCCATTATACTGTGCTAAACACTCGGCAGTTCGAATGATATGGAAAATGACACTTAAAATGGAGTAAAAATAGGTAACAGCACTCCTTTTCCATGCTACGATTTTTGTGGTCATACTATATGTAGTAACTAAATGGATAAAAGATGAGAATTGGCAGTAATTTGAAATTTTTCACAACAACAGCTGCAGTTTCTCCTAAGAGGCTTAACCATTTTCAAGCTCGACTTTTTGGTCACCTACTCTTACCCTCGTATAGTACTATTACTACTATTATACCGTTTTAGTATAGAGTATCTTGTGTGTAATCGTATTAATTGTAGGTTGTGATACATTATTATCATAGTTAACTGTATTGGCCGAATTCACTCACAATAATCGTGCTTTCACCCAACCACAACAACACTCGGTGGAAAGTAGAAGACCAGGTACTAATGAACAATTGTATTTACATTTGACTTTCGGGCGGAAAATAAATTCACGCATAAGCACTAGTATTGCAATTTCTAATAGAGTACTATGTATTTATTTTGCAGTATGAAAGGACGAGAAGGGAAAGCAGCGAGTCTGGAGACTGGAATGGAAAATTCCATGGCATGACTTGGCTGGTGTTACTAGATTAGATTCTAGGTCTGTGATGTGAACTGTCTGGACCAAAGAACTATAGAGTATGTGGGTATCTAGGTATTTCCTGGAAATTTTGCCTTAGTTTTCCACGGAACACGAGCCAACTCAACTTTTCGGATCGAATCTTTCTCCACGATTTTACGTTGGCATGCTTTACTCTCCTTCAAAGGAATCTTTGGATCTCACCTCCTTTTGCTTCCTGCTTTTACTTTGTGAACGAACCAGGGAAAGTCTGCGCCTCTGCATTGCATAACACAACTACTATTAGCTCATTCACTACTTTCCTTACTCAACTACAAATTCCTCCAACCATTTTCCTAATATCTATCACTACACATGTCTACGCATTCTTTTCTAGTAAAATACTCCCATAAAAGCTGTAATTCTTTTATATCTACATACATTAACCTAACATTTTCTAGAAGTATTACAAAATAAATTCCTCTTACAAGATACTATCAATTTAAGTCAATTTACAGAACCTTTAAAATATATTCAAAATTCAAAGGATATTTTTAATATCACTAATAGATTCTATGTACATATATGCGTATATAATGTATTACGTGCTGAGATGAAAAGTCATTCAGACACCAAATTGCTGGATTAGCGTAGCTATTTAGTTCCTAGTTTTATGCAGGCCAAGTAGGGCGTACTGGATTGCTTGCTGTTTCCTTTTCTATGCCCCATATACGCCAGAATTGTAATATTACTTCGTTTTGGTTCACGTTTCGGTGTGGATCGGAAACGGAGACTGCGGACTGCTCTCTCCCTCCCTGACTCAATGGATTCAGATAACCTACTTTCTCATGCACTTGCACATGCAACAGGGAAACAAGCACACCTACAATACAAATATTTAGGTATACTTTACAGTAAATATTACTAAACAAATATTATATAATATTATTACATCAAAGTAAATAATACTAAATATGGCCAAATCTTCGGTTTATGTCCATCTTATAACATCAGTGGCATTATTTCACATAATATTATACAGTAATTAAAAAGATCTAGAAATTGAAATTATGCTTCCATCTGGAACATAGTGCACATTTTCTAATATCAAATGATTTCATTTCAGTCATTATATTGTTTTCTAGGTTTGTTTAGCATAATGGGCCATTCTAATGGTGTTCCAACGACGTTTTCGTTGTTTCTTCGTCATTGTACGTTGATAGTGACGTATCCGAAACCCTATATAGATATCATGCAAGTCAGAATTATTAGTGAGCAAATTATAGCCGTTGGGTAAGTAAATAAACAGTAATAATTGAGAATAATAACCTGCAGCATGACACCAAAGCGCAAGTGAGGAGGATTAAGAGAGTCACAATGAGAATAGGGCAGATCGTAGCTATGATTACCCGGACTATTTCTTCTCGAGAAACTTTTAGTGCTTTGACTGTGGTATATGTTGTACTGAGTAGGGATTGAAACCTTCCTTTGTGAAAGAGAGAACAGTCAAATTCTGCACAGAAAAGGCCTAATTTGTAATCATTGGATTGGCAACTTGTTGGAGAGTTGTGAGTTAAATCATATTGCTGAACTCTGCATTCGTTGGAATTATCTGTGAAAGCAATAAAACCCTAATAAAATCAGACGCTTTATGGAGGGATAATTCACATTTCAATGATAGCTTTCCTTATGATATGAGTATAACTAATCCTGAGCAAATGGTGCTATTATTTATTTCATATGGTCGTATAGCCATTAGAAGACGATAAAACCGTTAAGAGATACTTAAACTACATCAATATGCCATTCCGGCTTTAGAAAATTGTTTCATAACTCCCAACTTTCTATAAATCTAACTCAAAACAACCTTATAGGTGATTTGTACAGCTTACCTGAGAGAATTGTCATGTAGATTTGTAAATAGTTGGTGTCGCCAGATGAAACGTTGTAATTGTTTAAGTGCAATTTCACACTATTTTCTTCTTCTGACCAATATACAAATTGATTCTGTCTGTAATTAGATTCCGGAAGGTTGCATGCTCTGATATCTAATTGCATCGCTGGTTTCAACTATATTATGTGACAAAAAAACCAATTTCCGTTAATAGGTATCACACATAAGTGGTAAAACGATTTATGAAACGTACAGTAATAAAATCTCTACAGGGCATAAAATCGCTATCGGAGTAATTATAGGCCTCAGCGGTAACATTAATGTAATGAATCATGATTGATTGATCCTGGTGGAAATAATTTATCTTGTATCCTGTCGTTGGTTTCTCCATTTTCAACAGACATGGAAAGACGACTGCCTTGTTGTCCGCTAAAGGAAGCACTGCGTTTTTGTAGCGAACTCTGACATGAATTTCTTTGTCAGGCGATGTCACTAAAGGTGGACAAATTTGACTGATATCCACAGTGGAGATGTTTTCTGCAATAGTGACAAATTTATGTTTACTCCCGATCAGAATTCACGATAAGACAAACAATTTGTTAAGTAAACCTTACCTTGCGCGTTCATGGAGGATAGAAGCAATGCCCACACCAACCAGACGGAAGGAAAAGAATTAATTTCTGCCATATTGACTAGATTTTGAAACAATAGCCTCTTTGAATTGAGAAAATTGCTTTTATTACTGTGTAAGAAAATTTGTTTTACAGTTGTTTCTGGTGTAACCTTTGGTTTATGAATGAGACCGGGTTAGAAGTTGCAGGCAAGTCGGAGCGAGATATGTATCCTGTTAGTTTTCGACCATTTGGTGATAATATGAATATAATGTATGACTTATATTTTCAAATTCGCACACCACATTCATTTAGAGAACCTTAATGCGTTGCTGGCACTAAGATTAACAAAACGCTATATAGCAATCAAGGTCCTGTCAACTTGTCAGACAAGGTTCCCTAAACAAATAACCAAACCCGAGCCTGTTTCAAGAGTTATAGGCACATAAATAGATTTACATTTGTTTGCATAACCATAACCGTGGAATACGTATCTTCTCTACGGCCATGAAACTGTCAACTCCCGTAAGCAACTATAATTTGTAGATGGGTGCTCAGACAAAATAAAACATTATTTGTGTCATGTATAATTTCTATATTAGCGAAAGGGCACATATGCTAAAAAAATACCTACCATCTAAATCGGATTCACTCCCCTCAATGCACTTTTAACCAAAATTAAATGGCAAAGAAGGAAACGAAAACTTTTGTGTTCGTTCTCCACAATCTCCATTTAGAGTAGCCACTTTACAGACATGCGATAGTAACAGCATGGGTTATGACGCAAAATGGACATTTGCACTATAAAATACAAAT
>JABASH010005334.1:0-12289 GCA_019776445.1 Tomocerus maximus | reverse complement strand
AAAATTTTCAAAAATTAAATACTTTCGTCTATCTTAATAGATCTTTTTTTTCCTTGTATTTCTGCACAGATAGTTTAGATTACTTATAACTTATTGCATTGTATGCGAAAATGCGAAAACATTCACCTATAATGTGCTCAATACCTCTTGGATGAAAAATTTTCAAAAATTAAATACTTTCGTCTATCTTAATAGATCTTTTTTTTCCTTGTATTTCTGCACAGATAGTTTAGATTACTTATAACTTATTGCATTATATGCGAATATGCGAAAACATTCACCTATAATGTTCTCAATACCTCTTGAATGAAAAATTTTCAAAAATAAAATACTTTATTAGAGTAGATGCAGATTGTAGTAGCTCTGAAGATTCAGTATCGAATGTTTTAGTGATAGATTCAAGAGTATTGTTATCAGAGAATAATTTCTGATGAGTTAGAAATAATGATTAGGTAGTACTTCTACAGTTGATTTGCCTGGAGTAGTTAAAATTTTTATTTTGAGGAGGGTATAGTATTAAAGCTAACTAAGTTGTACTTTGCACCTTTGAAGGAGGAGGTAGGTCACTTTTCGGAGAATGTGTACCATTGAACCAGGATAGTGCCCCACCCGTCTGGTCTGTCTGACTTGAGAGTTTATGTTATCCTAGAGAGACTAATTGTAGCTTTGAAGTGTAGTAACTTGCAATTTGGAAGATTACTGAAACTGCATTAATGCACGAGGCAGGCTGGTTGATAGTTTGTACTAGGTGTAGGAGATACCAGTTTATTGTCAGATATTTATTCTGTCCGTCCAAAGTACAGAGATTTGGATGTAAATAATGGTGCAGAGAAAATGGTTGTTGAGTAGGAAAACGTAATGAATGAGCTAAATAGAATTTTTATCTCATTTGGGTAGTCAGTAATCTACATTCTAGCTCAATGTAGATTACTGAGTGCATAGCGTCAATAATAACTGCATTTAAGTTTGTATAATTATTGTGTTGTGTATTTATAGGAGAGAGAATGTATTTTCTTGTTGGTTTTATTAATCCATTGTGAAGAGAGAGTGAGGGAATGGATATTACGGTCGAATGGGCATGCAGAGAAGAATTATCTGCATTTATCTTGTCCTGTACGAATGTGTATTGTTAAACGGCGAGAATTAGGATTTGATGATAGTCCGTGGATAGGAATATAAAATTGTTTGATATTGGCTAGGAAGTAGTGTGATAGGACATCTGCACCGTATTTGGAGAGGGGGAGAGGAAAGCGGGCAATAATGTCTAAAGTCTCGACAGAATCCAATAATAGGAGAGTAGCATAATGCATATCTCTATTGCATACATATGTCTGCTGCAGTAAAAATAAATATTATGTTCGTAGAGAGCCCCATTTACTATATAGTTTAGTTGTCCAGTGGAGCCAGGATTTTCTGGTCTGGGCGAGGCTGCTGGGCTGCTATTGAGTCAAGTCATGGTATGGCCATGACAAGAGACTTACTTGGCTTGGCTCGATCTGATGAAACAGAGCTAAGTTGAGAATAAAGCTCAAAGAACGGGTAGAGTGGAAAATGGAATAATGGAGATAGGCATAGTCGAGCGGGGAACCTGTGAAGATGAGACATTAGGATCTATGAGGATGCGGATGAGAAGGGAATAGGATGAGATCACGCGAAAAGGGAAGGAAGGATGAAAAGAACGGACAGACTGTGCCGTGCCACACCGAACCACGTCAAGTTCATTCGAGGATACGCGACATTATTATAGGCTCTTTCAAACTTTCCAGACATAGAAACAAGGATCTATATAGCTGGGCCAGGGCTAGAAATGCTACAACTGCTCTGCCAGACGAAACGACGAGGACGAACGATTCAACGAACGACCCCGCACCAACAACCGACCAAAAGTACCTACTCACTTTATTAATATAAATCCATACCTACACTCCGACTGCCTACGCCACATGCCTATCTATGTACATTGCTGCAGCCACACTCACCTCCACTTTCTTCTAAGGCAGCACCATTTCAAAAATTAACCTTATGCCACACCATTATAACTTTATAGCCCTGCATTCTGACGAAAATCTTCTGTCATGTTTCTGTCATAACATCATATCAATACTTTCTTCCCTCATCTTACATTGCATGCTAACCATTTCCGTGAGAATTCCATCCTTATTGGTCATTTCAAAGGGAGAACCTCTTGTCTTATGGAAAATACCCTTTTTCAGCCATTCTAACCTATAATCAACACTGCACTCCCAAAATACACATTCAACCTCAGAGATGGTACTTGTGACTTCTACTTTCTGCCGGATGTCGGATCAAATACACTAATACTATCTTACGATTTTCACCATCTGTGTACTTATAGATTAGTTCCCAGTACATGTTCTTCAACAATCCCTGTCCAAGACTGAAGATCCAGGACTGCAACTATATGAACTTATTATAACCTATGGATAATGATCTAACGAATTCATTGTCCAATCCTCAATTTCATTGGGCGGATTGAAATGATTAAATTTGAACCATTCTGACATTATCCCAATACTCTCTCTTACACTCTCGATCTCGACTCTTGCGTAATTTTGAGAAAGATTGTTCCAAAATGCAGACTTAATAGAGTTTTGCAGGGATGGTGTTAGTTTTCCAATTTTTGTGGCTGAATTTGTTTAGAATTTGGGGAAAAGTAGAGTTGGGGAGTGCAGGAGATAATTTGAGGGCGATGAGTTGGGGTGGGATTGAGTGTAGCAGTGTAAGTGAGGGTATATTGCAGGGCTAGTGGTGTGGAGGAAAGTTTCGGTTGTTACCGTGAATTAGTAAGCGACGAGTGGCATGCGAAGGAAGAAGGGAATCGGATCCAAGGCAGTGCAGTGTACCGCATCGCATGCAATAATATGAGTATAGGTAAAGTACCTTCAGAAGGGTTTTGTGTACAGTGAGATATAATGTTGTTGTAGGAGCATGTGGAGATGTACTCAAAGAGTATGCAGCAAAGGAAGATCCAATGGTGAAAAGGTACGCCAAGTGAGGCAGACAGGGTAAACCAGAGCAGAATTTGTGATGTGCTCTTCTGCGTACGTTCCTTCGTATATAGTAAAGAAGCAATAGTTACATATAGAGAAAAAGAGTAATAAAGCCTCCCTTCTAGACTCTGAGAGAGTCTGACTGGTTTGCTCTTACTTCCCTGCCTGGTCTAGACACATATTAGGCAACGTGGGCCGACAGCCCAATTTTTTGGGAATAAAAGGAATAAGGACAAGAGGAAACGCTTCCACTAACTCAACGAACGATAGGGAATATAATATCAGTATGGCACTCACTACTACCAACCTCTCTGACTGGGAAGAATAGGGAAGGAGGGCGAGGATGAGGCAGATGCAATGCAGAAAACTGCATCCAACATCTGACAGATCCACCGACCAAAGAGCTAGTTACTACGAATTAGGGGATGAAACTGCGCCGAGGGTTAGCTTTTCCCGACCATAATATTATAACTCCTCCAAGGATATACCGAGTTCCTCCACAAGTATCTGCCTACTACAGATACATAGCAAGATGAAGATAAGCAAGGGTGAATCGGTTTCATGTTTCCACATAGCACTCCTGACAATGTTCCGAGAATACCCGTGTGGTCTATTGCTTATTTAATCTCTGTAGTTTTCAGAAAAGATACTCCAAGTATTTCTCAAATTTGTAATTGTAACTTTTCCTGTGAATATGTAACCGTTTTCGGTTTGCTTACTTGTCCATCACGATGGGGTTGCATTTTAAATTGAAATTTCAACCCTTTCTCATCTGGATAACCCATTACAACAGGACACTGGTATTATTTTCTCAGGAATAGAAACTTGATTCTTCTGATCTGATGTAAAGGGTAAAATTAAAAATTAACAAGAGTCTACTTACATTAAGCCTGAGTTCATAAGCTTTTCCATTTCACCGAAAATCGGGCCTGCTCAACATATGGTATGTGGATTTGCAGTTCTTGGAAAAAGTAAATGCAAAATACCATCTGTGTGTAATCCGAAAGGATAAATTGACAATAAGTACCTGGTATATTTAACGGTGAGATCCTGTGGAATAAATAATATTAAACTGGAAGTGGCACATGAAAACACACGAGTTTGAGTCGCATTTCAACTTCAACCTGTGTTAACGAAGAATGCGAAGGGAAGTTAGCAGAATTTAGTATTTGTGAATAGGTGGAGACGTCAGAGGTTTAGAAGTGATATTGCGCTATAGTGGAACGTAAATCGGTAGTTAAGAAACGTAAATGTCTGTGTAATTTAAATACATAGGGTAATTTACGCATCGCATGTGAGTAAACGGGACGCATGATGAAAAGGTTTGGGAGTGGGAGACGTAGACGTAGGTAATAAATGACAAAAGGGTTGAAAAAATCTTATTTTCTGGAAATACCATTAAACAGCTGAATAATTCCTGTAATAATGGAAAGGATAACAAGCTTGAGTACACAAAAGGACATAAAATAGTTACATAAAAGTGGATGGAGTTATGTACACTGATGATAATAATATTATGAGAAATAAAAGGTTGTGCTCGCTCTATGTGGTTGTAATTGTATAATGGTGCAAGTGTACGTACGAATACATAGTTAGTGTACATGGAGGAACAGTCAAAGGCAGAGTACAGTGACTAGTACACATAGAAGGTTGATACATAGCTAGTTAGTTGTATGTATGTAGTAGGGCAAGAAAAGGATTCTTATAATAGAATCTAGCCCTTATAGCAGAGATATATCCTATAAATGGGTTTCCACATGCACACATGATAATATTATGATGAAGGACTGAAATACCGCGTGCACTAGTATAGAGTGGAGTTCTCGTGGAGTGAGTAGTCGTGGAATAAAGTAAAAACTGTTCAAGCAGACAGACATACAGACAGACAGAAAATTGGCAACTTTGGATCAGTCTGGCTCTGACTTGGCTTGGTTCTTTCAATTCCAAAATTCACTTGAATACAGGCAGTCTACTTCTACTCCACTACTACAGACTACTACTATGCCACACTTAAATGCAATGCATCGACTACTATAGACAGAGAATTCCCATTTATACATATTCTTACTACTACACTCTATATATTACTACGAAATCACTAAAATACATTGTTTAGGTATAAGTTGAATTAAAACTTGATAATAATATAAGCATAATATGATAGTAAATCATTATGCATATACTTAGATAACCTCGGCATCCTATCGCATACTAAATACCTATGACTATAACGAATCTATTGTATTGTACATATTCAAGCCCGTCAGTCTGCTCTTTCTTCTTTTTTCCCATTTAATTCTCCCAACAAAAGTGTTTGCGTACAATGACAATGTGAACTGTGGAAGAACGTTGGTTCCTACTACTCACTTTACTACTAGTCAACGTTCTAGTCCTTTCCAACACAATATCATTCATGTAGAATCCGATCAGTGAGCCTCACAATCCCTTGTCACTTACAAATACGTACGTAAATGCACGTAACTTACGTTTAAAGACAGACGTATGTATTTACCTGGTATTTAGAAAAGCACAAAGACAGATTCTACCTACGTATGTCCATACACCGACAGATCCAACACTTATGGGACTACAATAGAAAAATAGGGCTACTACAACCGAATCTAATAGGCACCTACTATCTTCTATTTTCTGTTAACTAACTAGCTGACGATAGGTAGCAACTATTACTGCACAAACTATTTTTTCCTTTCTTTACCTTCTAAATCGAGTTATCCCTACGTGGCCCATTCTACTCGATTATCTGCAGAGACACAAGAATACATACAAAGGCATGCTTTGATCTACTAATTTATTAGTCCACTATAATCCAATGCAGAATCGCTAGTTATGCAAATATCAAACTATTTTCATTTCTAGAAATCTAAAAGAGCAGTGATCTCTTTCTCCTTGGCATAATATATATATTATGCACATAGAACAACGGTTGTCGTCATCAGATGGGTTGATACACAAGAGCTATAGCCCAAGAGCATGTAAAGTGATTTGAGCCAGTGCAGTGCAAATCAGTCACTCTTTATATGAAATGTACCTTCGGCTCTATGAAAATCAAAGTATAGTCAAAAAGATTCTTTATGTAGCAAGTACATAATGATGTTATATTTATGTATGAATATGTAGATGCATAGACGGATGAACTAAACTAATAAAACTGGAGGCAAAGGGAAGGGAAACGTAAAGTAACGTATGTAATTTAATGTATGTATACGTAATAGGTGAGCGTTGTCTGCATACTCTTCGTGTCTAAATCTCTAGCTTTTGCTAGAATCTTCTAGTATGCTAAATGGATGGTGGAGTGTGGTGATTTGTATACATTATTGTATCATATGATGAAGTGAGGAGTAGCCTGTGTATATGGGAGGCTATAAAACATATATACACAGCAAAACTCAGATGCATAAAGTCAGAGCGGATCTTCTATTATTATACACAGAATATCATAACGTCATTCTCCATCTACTTTAGAACCAAGTAGAGTATCTTATTCAATATTCTAATTTGTCTATAGAGTATATATATGTATGAAGAAAGTTGAAACATGACTAAGTTGAGTTGAACTAACTAAGCATACGGCAGCGTCAGATCACATTAAATATACATGTAGGGAGCAGGTACGTACATAATACAGACACTAATCCTAGGCTTGCCATGTCAGAGTGTATATGCATACGTACATAATAATGCATTAAACATACACCACACCACTACTAGAGAGTGAAGAGTCTTTTGATACTTTATATAAAGTACATTGGCTTTGTCTTGAATTCACTGGATCCTGAAACATGGTCTTCTCGTCATCATCTTTTCTGTAACTTTCCATGTTTCCTTTGGTAGAGACACACAAGAGAGTCTCCCATCGTTATCCTAACCTCATTGGATGTTAGATACACTTGCAAACAATAGCTATACTAATAAGCGCATTTTTCTACATATTACGGATGCACATCTAAAAGCAATAAACACATATAAACCTACCTTACAAATATAGTGTCTACTATGTGTAAGTGTTCTAGTACAAAATCAGTGTATCCACTTACATATTTTTATACAGATACGTACTTCATAGGTATATATCTTGTAGCAATGTTGAGTTGACATTGACTTTGAGTCTTTCGCTGTGGGGGGAATATTTCGCTCGTCTTGTCTCTCCTGATTCTGATCTCATTAAGGCACGAGCCAGAGCAGGCCAGGTGAAAAATTCATACGTAGACCATACATATCTAATTGATCTTCTGTGTGCACGGAAGACGTAGGAGAACTTTTTCCCCACATTTCATAGAGATCTCTCTAACAATATCTATCTCTTACTTATTTATCTCCAATCTTACCAATGGCATCTATCAATTCTTTTCTATTGGGATTTCACAGAAGTCAGTTGTCTGCGGTTGCGACCAAGAACAACAGTGTGCACTGCATCGCACAGAAAACTTCCCAATCTGTCATACATTAGCCAGACAGGACACAACTAGACAGAGTTGGCCATTCAAGAATTTCATTATCTTGATATTTGCACAAGACGGGACAAGATAAGAGAATGTAAAACACTCCTTGGAGACGGAGATGAAGATAGCAATGAATTTTCCTCCTTAGATCTTTGATTGCTGGCAGCTGGTAAGATACAGACCTATACATTCATTTATTTATTTCATATTATATCACCTACGAATTTCTTATGTTAAGAACACGTCTTTGAATCAACACCCTAGAATCTTGATCCAATCCCATTAAATTAATATACAAATTCAGACACACAAACAACAGTCTGTTAAGAATTGGCGTAAATGAATTTAAGCCTTTTATTAGTAAAGATTTGTCATATTAGTCACAAGATAATGTGATAACGATTTCAGAGTACACACCACTTAAATTTCGTATACCATCTGTTTATCGAGTTGAGACTGTTACGGAAAGAAGTGAGAAAATCCTAGCAGATACACAAAGCAGGCTATCCCAACGGGCTGAGACACGATTCCACAATTTAGTAATCATTTCCAAGTGGTCCTCGTTTGTTTTCTAATGAAGTTTTGATGAATGAACATAGTTTTAGGAGGTTTCATACCAATATTATGTAATAGACTTCATAGTTATCTTCGTATTTATCATTCTTTCGTCTCGTTAATAAGTTGGTGGGGCTTTTTGTGGTCATTTTTGGTTTGCTTATTCTTATTAATGTTTTTGTGGTTTGATTTGGTTTTGTTTCCTCTCTAAATTCGCAACTCAAATCACATTAACAATTTCGCATGAACTCAATTCACAAGAACTGTGGTGCATGTGTGCTGTAAAATCTCTACACATTATGCAGTAGGGATTAGTAGCTATAGTGCATAAGCATTAATTTAGGTTTGTGGTGCAAAAACGGGTTCATAAAAAATATCTATACGTTGAAAGAACAATGTTCTATTTGCATCGTTATTAATCAAATATCTAATAGCCACGAGGAGGCTCATTTTCTTTCAATTCATATACGTCTCAACATCTGTCTTATGATAGAATGCATTCTTCATGTCACAAATATTTAGATCTCTAAATGCAGTTGTACCTATTTTATATTTCAGCATTAAAAACTATTATCAGATTAGCAAATATTGAGAATAGCACTCATATCTTTGCAAATTGCAAATGTAAGCAAAATATGTACATGCAACAAAGTTTAAAACAATTCGGTTTGTACAAGTAAGTAAGTAAGTAAGTAAGTAATTGCTTTATTGTCATTCAAAATTCAACTCAAAGGTTAGTTTGAGCTGTTTTCCATATGGGGACATCAAATGCTATAACTAATACAAAGGCATAGACTGCTTAATACAAATATACAGTACAGTTACAAAGGTTCATCATTCCAACAAACCAAACACATTAAAATAATATCATCCTATACAAATAATGGATAGAAAGAAAAACTAATAAATTAATAGGATTCACTGTCTACTACTTAGTATGTGTTTGGCTAGATTCTTTTTAAAAGTACACAAAGTTTGATATTCTTTAAGATTAGAAGGTAACTCGTTCCACAATTTTATTGATCTATACTGAAAAGACTGCTTAAAGAATTGTTTACAGAAAGAAGGGAGAATTATATTTTCAGAGAATTTGGAGGAGCGATTAGTTTCTCTTTTCATCCAAAGAGAATGTAGTTCAACTGGATAAGTGGATGGGCTACTTAGTATTGGATGGCATATACACAACGATGAATATACTATTTGCTCCTTTATAGATAGGATTTTAAATTCAGAGTATAAAGTATACATATCAGGATATTTAAGGTTTCCACTACGCATTCTACAGAGCTTTTTGTAGCCAAAAAAGTAGCTTAATAAAAAATTATCTACAATAGCTTGTATTTTGTTAAGATTACATTCGGATGTTGCGGCATAAATAGGTAAACCATAATCAATTACCGACATAACAAAAGCTTTAAATAAAGAAATCATAACTTGCAAAGGAATAAGACGCTTAATGCGAAGCAGATTATAACAACGAAAAGAAATCTTTTGACAAACATAGGACACATGTTTATCGAAATTCAGGTTTCTGTCAATATATATACCTAGGTATTTAAAAGCATCTACTTTAGAAATTTCATCATTATTCACAGTGATTTTATCCAATAACGGCTCGTTTTTCTTACAGTGATTATTTTCATAGTGGACAAAGAAAGATTTATTCCAATTAGGACTAGACTTATTATCGAAACACCAATCATTGAGTTGACACATTGAGTTAGAAATATCCTCACATAACTTATTAGCAGAGTCATTTTTTAAAACATTTCCAATATCATCAGCGTAAAGTGTTACAGGTGTTTTAATGTAATTAACTAGGTCAGAAATATAAAAACAATAACAGAGCGGTCCTAGTATACTGCCCTCTGGACATCCGCCGAGAACATCAAAAGGTTCAGATATGTAACTGTCATTTAATTTAATACAAATTCTACGTTCAGAGAAATAACTTGAGAGTATAGCTAAATAAGAAGAATAAGTCTGACATTTGTTCTGATTGCCGATTGTTGTAAGCCTTGGATTTTTTGGTTATGCACTCGCCTCTAAACTACATAATAAGTAGTAATGTCTACTTATTGTCTTTGAATAGTAAATTTTTCGGTGTGTATATTTATTCCACCGGATTCAGAAAGCTAATAGTGGTAATAACTATTTTGTTACTATTATTTAAACTTGTGACAAGCATGTGAATTTGTAGTTTGGGTGGTAGTTGGTCAAAGTGAGTTTACATAGCATATGCCCATAAGTCATTAAAAATCATTTATAGCAGGACGGAATTGTGAGTGGTATGTTGACTTAAGCCATACCCGATCCTAAAGGTGAAACATCGGATGACGACGCTGGTGTAGTTATGTAGCTGGACAGAGGTTGGTAATTTATAAGCTCAATTTATCGGGTGTTGAACTTGGAGTGTGATAGAAGAGAATAGAGCAAGGCCGTACCTAGAAAAAATAGTGGTGGGAGTTTCTTCCTATCTCACCTATTAGTAAATTTCGTACGTTTTTTAGCCAACCTAAGTCAAGTCCCTCCTCTCGCAATGCAGGATCTGAACCCCGAGAACCCTATGCTGGGTACAGCCTTGGAAAAGAGGTAGACGTTTTAATAGGTTTAACTGCAACTGCAGACTATCGTCTTCCTTCGCTCAACTTTCTACAGAAAACTGAAGTAATGTACCTTTCGAGCAATGCACATCTAAAGATAGATATCTTTATTTTATAGCTAGGTACCCCTCTGCTCTGAATGTAGCAACGACTAATTCTGTTCTGTTGGCGTGACTCAAGGTGTCTGTAACCTGCAAAGTCTCAAAAAACCGGGCATTAGTTCCTGCCAACTAGAAATATGTTCAAATTAGTATGCACAAGCTAGAGAAGCCCTATGTACCTTCTGGTTGTTATTATTTAGTACATTTATTAGCAGATGACATCAATCCACAGCTAGGCCAAGGAGAGGCAATCGCCAAGAGAATCCATTCTCCATTACCTTTACGTGTGTATCCCGTATGTCTGAATATTTTACGTGCATGAACATACTATACACAATCACACCTCAATAAATTTTTTACAGTTAACTAATTTAACGAACTGTGTCCAATGGTTTTCCATATTACTATTACATATCTCTCTTATGTGGAATTAGAAAGAACACCCTCTTTACAAAAGCTACATCTTATAGGAATACCAAAGGAAAAATACTATACAAAGTAGACTGTATATTTCCAAGTTAGTTAGTTACACCAACCGCAAAGTGAACTTAAAGTGTAGAATTCCACAAGTAAAATTCTAAGTATTTATGAATGGCCATCTCATCCCACTTTAGCAAACCACTTACTCGTCTGGAGGAAAACTATTTATTAGTAAGAAGCACACGGGTTACTAATTACTTTGGATTTTTGTGTGGTACGGTGACTGATCTTAGATAGCTTACATTTATTAGTATACCTATTTAACTCCCGCAGTATGTACCTTTTATGTTATGGAAGCGTTATGTAAGCGCAGTAGCAGAACTATCTCTGATCCCCATTTAAAAATTTCAAACATAGGTAGTATACATAGAAGAAGGTTTTCTGCACTTTTTAAATTTCAGTTTCATTAAGATGGATATTTTTGAGTTGGGTTATCGTAGTGAGAAAGTACTGAGCTGTTTCATTTGCAGGAAAGAGCCCAACTATACATTTCATTCCAACCGACCACGCACCCATCCGTCCTATTACTAGCTACTTAATTGATCATGAACACTATTATCTCATTAAACGAAGCCATAGCAAAATCCAAAAAGATTACGGACATTTTATGTATCACATGCGATTAGCATGATGACCTTATTGGCCTTGGTTTGGCCATTCGGCTGTTGATCGCAAACCAAACGTCGTGTACTGTGGAGCTGCATGTATTTATGTGGTAGTTATGTATCAATGAGGGTATCTTGCATAATTTATTTTTATTATGTGCTTTTAACAGCCGTAGTCTTTTCCCTCGTACACATGAGTACTATATGCCTAAATCATCCCATGTAGCTACTATATACATTCTACTATAAGTCAGCAAAGTCAGGATTTTGAACTGTACTAGTAATAACTCCACATTACTCACAGATGGATAACTTTATATGAGGACTATCAACTGTTTTATGATAAAAATAAATGTTAACTACTCATATTGCAATAACAATAACTACAAACGAAGTGTAATAATATTTTATGAGTATTTTAGACCTTATGTTCTTATAATTAAGTATTAACCTTACTACAGTACTAACATTATA
>JABASH010005333.1:0-12289 GCA_019776445.1 Tomocerus maximus | reverse complement strand
CGATTTGCAGCATAAAATTATCTCCTGAGGTATCAAGTTAGTCTTCTTGGGTTCCAACAAGGACCACTTTGGTGTCTAAAGAAAATGAATTGAATTTTCTAAAGGAACAGTTATCCCGAGCCAGAATATTTAACGCCCCTTTTGGCGATTTAATGTACAAAGATCTGATAGATTTAATGGATCTCAAGAAAGCCTGGGTAAAAGATTTTTACCGACTTCCTCCTAGCTGTAATTCAGCTTGTCCATCGATTGTAAACGTCAAAAATCATCGAAGGCTGAGTAATAGATGTTTATAGTTAAAAGATAATTTAATTTATGTTGAATCACGATGTACATGACATGGGAATTTGGCCTTTGACTCCCTGATTTTTAATTTTCGTTGCGGAACTCAATAAAAACATTCTTATAGCCGGTTTTGTTGCAAATTTTCTCTTCTTTTGAATGGTGGTCACTTATCATCTTCGTCCGTAGCAGCCTCCGTTTAGGAGCTATAGAGAGCCTTGACCATTTTTGGGACTGGGACATACTTACCTCTACATAATAAACACGATTTGTTGTTCCCATATTCCCAACTATGTTTCATGTTCCATGGAATTTGTCGCCCAAAATGTGCAAGCACGTATTAAGTGGGTTCGTTCGTACTACAAATTTTTGCATATTACATGATTAGCAAATTCTTGCTGGATGCGGTGGATGCCAACCTTTCAAAACTGAGTAACAATGCTGGTGGCCTAGTCTAATAAATAAAAATATTTCTGAAGTTCGGGAAATATTATTGTCGTACTAAATAGCTGTAAACCTAGCACTGCAATGTGCTGGAGAGAGGTCCATCATTTCATACGGAGAATTTCAGCGAGATTAATATAGAAAGTAGATGTATATGATGTATCAATGTATCTGTATTATGTATGTTGTTTGGATGGTATGTCCAAGCAAAATGCAATGCGCAAGCGCCCCTCTAGGTTTGCGTCTTTCGAAGTTCAACATAATGCTGGGGGCCTACAGTCTTATGCCCAAGAAAAATGCGCAAGCGCGTATTCAGTTTCGATATGCAAACGTTTCTATTCTATCTCCACTCTATCGGTGATCGATCGTAAGTTAAAGTTGGACGGGTCAGTATTGTATAGGTACATCGACGTATTATTATCTAGTTTTAAAAAAACATTTCTAATTTTATTGCGTTTGTGACTGAATATACAATTGCATTGAGGTGATAAATATTAAATTGAATTTATTGTTTTCAGCGGATTGCCAAAAACTTTCGACGGAGAATATAATGACTGAGAAAGAAGAGGGCTGGGATTGGGATCCCATTGGGGATGAATATTACTACGGACAAATTTCTGAAGGGCGGATTGGAGCAGCTGTTGATGGACTAGCTCCGGAGTACGTAATCCCCGAGAAGGATATCCTCTGTAAGAATCCCTACAAACCAGGAGAGAAGTGCTACAAACAATTCTGTCTAAAGAGTCATCCGGAAAACAAAGCAAAAAGTTGTAAGTATATACTAAGATAATTCGATATTATCGATATCTTATGTTACTCTCTTCCGTGGCAATAATTCATGATCATGCATGGTAAAATTGTTTTCAGTTCACTCAGTCACTGAACAGAAAATTGCGAGGGAAGCTATAGCTCACCGAAGACAGTTTGAACTTAAAAGTTCTTTGGAAAAGTTGTCAACATGTTCGGTGAAGATTCAACACATCGGGAATCCATGGGATTTCTTCTGTAACCCAATAAAATCTGAGAAGTTATTATGCACTTGTGAGTGTTCTGTTGAGGAAGATGGTAAGTACAGATACATTTTAATCGCATATTAAAATAAATAATGAAAGTATCGGTATTAGGATTCGTAGGATAGGAATGTTAGTTTTGTGGAAGTTGATAATTGGAAATTTTGGGTATTTTAAATCTAATATTCAGTTGGCGACTATAACATGGAAGACCAACTTCGCAAAAAATTGACCGAGCATTCGAAATATTCTTCCAAACGTAGTCCACACTATGAAAAACAAGAAGTAGTGTCAGTTAAACGTGTAGCTGGAAAAGAGACGTATTACCTCCGTGGCATACTGTGGGAAGACCTGGGTAAAGTGTAATATACAATTAATATTATGTCATTATGTGCGTGAACTATGTAATGTTATGTCATTATCATACAATTAATATATTATTATATATTGTACATGAATATTAGTCGTAGACACTATGGAGAAAATACCAGACTGTAAAGCAAAGGTTTTTTTTATGGACACTGGTGAGATTCAGTTTGTGACTTTACTAGATATAGTACCTCTTGGACCAGAATGGACCCAATGTGCGGCTCCATTGGTAAGGCATCTTCGGTGCTTTTTAATTTGAATTGAGCTATGTTTTATCGTTATGAGTGTTGCAAAATAAATAATGTTCTCATGAAACTCTTATTCAAAATATTGTATGTTGCTGGAGAAAATCTTCAGTCTATGTTGCTTGACAGTATTTGATTTGTTCAATTGCAGGCTTTTCACTGTTCTCTGGCAGGAATTTACCCCAAAGGAAAGATCTGGTCTTCAGACGAAACGGAACATTTTCGCTCAGTTGTAGAAAATAAAAATTTGATTTTGAAAGTCGTGAACACGTAAGTGATAATTTTGTAAATGCTTTTATTATTCACTACATTGCATAATATTGCGATTATTTTTCTAATTATTATAAAATGTATTCTGTTTGTAGTGTTTACCCTCCAACTCTTTGCTTTTACCCTGAAAAACCTTACGATGTAGATCTTTTTATCTGCGATGACGAGACAAACAAATATATCTCTGTTGCAAAGTTGATGGAACAAAATTCTCAAGGAATCATGCGGCCAGAAACTCCATTCTTCGCTTAATAAATACTGAATCTAAGAAACCATTACATATGAATTAAAGTTTAAATAAAATAAATCTCATGTTCGACTGTTAATATTTTAAACGCTTTTAATTTGAAGGTTTTCATACCTAATATGTTGTAATGTATAAATTCATAAAAAACTTTAAATAAAATTTAGTTTAGTATTAGTGATTTTATTTCCTGACTATTGAAAGTTCTCTGTCCACCTAATCAAAATAATAATTTAATTGTTAATGTACCTTATAACATGTGTGCAAATAAAAATATGTGTAAATATTTTATTACCTATGCTTAATTTTATTCATAAATTCATCATGTTAAAAATGAAGCGTGCGTGTGTTTGATATGAAGCTGGTGGGAGTTACTTAGTGCAAAAATGAATGCTTGCATGAATAATTGAAATGAATTAATTATGGGCCGAATTAATTACACGTGTGCGTGTGTAAAATGTGTGTTAGAAAATAGTTGAATGAATGATAAATAATATATAGGATGGGTATAAAAATGTAAGTTGCAGTTGGTTGGTTCGTTTGTTGTTTGTGTGAGGAATAATTCCTCTGAATGAACATTAGAACGTTTACGCAGTCCAGGAGAGCTCTCAGGTATACTCAACGAAACTCAATCACTCTACTGAATATTGAAAGGTTGAAAAAAGGCGAGTAAAAAGAGTGAGTGAGTATGCGAGTACAAATGCATTATTGTGCGAGAGAGTGCATAATAATAATTTAATGTTAGCGCATTTGGCAGTGCACAGGAGGAACGAGTGCAATTCTTGCTAAATGTGTTCCTATTTCACATGAGCGATAAAATGCACTTATTATTGCATCTCTTTTCTGTGAGTCTTCGTCCGACCCTCGTTGATTCATTCATTTGCAATGCATGCAATTTTTTGCAATAAACTAAATTGCATCGATTTTCTGGCTACCACCAAAAGTATTGGCATAAAGATATCTTTTTGGCAAGGCTGTACATTGTTATCAAGGTTGACTTGAGCCAGGCCAGGATGGATTTATTCGGAGCATTCACTCAAATAACCCATTATATCATACGACATCGTATTACGTTCCTGACAAATAAATTGCAAAAGTAATAAAATAATCCCACCCTCCCCCCGGAAATACGTCCCTGATTTTAAAATTGTATGCATGACAAGAAAAGACAGAAATCAAGTCAAAGATCCTTTAGCCTATCATCCTAGCTGAAGTTCATCAGTATCATTGCGAAATCTTTTATTATAGACCGTTCTTGTGTAGTAATTTTGTCATTTATTGAGGTCAACGTCAACAGTGATGGATTATTGGTGTATGGTGAGCAGAGACAATGTAGTAGAATATCATTTTCAGTATAATCCTCGGCTTAAACAATTAAGAAAATAGATATATAAATAATTAAGGTCCGGCTGCAGTAGTTGCAGTTGCATGTGTTTCCTTATTCCATCTCGGCACAAATATTAGTAGAATATCATTTTCAGTATAATCCTCGGCTTAAACAATTAAGAAAATAGATATATAAATAATTAAGGTCCGGCTGCAGTAGTTGCAGTTGCATGTGTTTCCTTATTCCATCTCGGTACAAATAACGTCTAAATGCCAATCAATCTGCAAGTAATTAGTCTCAAAATAGATTAACTATCCTTGAGGGTCACAAGGCTTAGATTTGTTTCAATTTTGCCCTGTAAAAGTCGTTCAAAAAAACAATATTTATTTTTTTGGTGAAATCCATTTAGGAATTTTTTAAGAAATAACTAAACGTCTTTTTGGCAAAATGGCGCCTTGTGAGTGACCCCCGAGGATCCTGATAGAATATGTCTCAACTCTCAAGTCTCAAGTCAATGTAAATTGATCGAACTCCGCTAGGTGCTTGTTTGTAGCACAGGCGGACCTTAAAGTGGTTTATAGCGTTGAGAATGTTTTACATGGGAATGTCAACTGATAAGGTCAACTCAATGTAAATTGATCGAACTCCGCTAGGTGCTTGTTTGTAGCACAGGCGGACCTTAAAGTGGTTTATAGCGTTGAGAATGTTTTACATGGGAATGTCAACTGATAAGGATTTTTTCTTTGCGGGCTCCGTCCGTTGCTCGCTCACTCCTAGAGTACATTCAATTGAGAAAATTGCATTGCATTGTGTATGCATATATGAATTAGTATACCGATATTTGCACATTCCATCCAACCCGATGTACTTATTATATATAGGACGGAATCAGCACAGTCACTCACTGTTCTTCTGCACTGCTGCTGCATGTGCTAAAATATATCGGATGAGAACCTACTAAACCCGTACACCGTCTAGTCTAGCCCTCTCCCTCCTCGTTGGCTTGAGAGTTAGTTTTGCTGTTTCTACTATGCATGTGTAACATTGTAGTACAGATTTTTACGCTCACACACATTACATTCAGCATTACACAACTGTGAACTGCATGAACTGAATTCGCGAATCTATTTCGTACCTACACTGCCATGCCACTCTGCCTCTGCCTACTCTTCTTCTTCTATGCTGTTACGTTTCTTCTCTTACGTCTTTCTTCATCCACTACGGATGGATACGATACGGGGATACGCTTTTAGGTTGAGGTTAAATTGAACGAAGACGAACGAACGAGGAACGAAGGAGGAAGAAGAAGGACATGAAATAGTCATTCAATTCGGTAGGTCATCTTGTTCAACTCGGTCCGATACTTTCCATCCCAGCTCAATCGTAACCAGCCACCCAGGCAAACATTCCAGACTTTTCTCCGAGCAATCTATCCATCCAGCCACTTGTGCAGGATTTGCATAATAAATATTTTTGCAAAGGAGGAGGGGTCTTTGGGAATGAGCCCGGCCGGAGATGTAGCTACGCCGCTGCGGTGGAATTGGATGAATACGTAGGCACGTGAAGTACACTATAGTACACATGAAATTCGCAAGTGGTGTTTCGCAGTATTCGCACAAAAAGGTACGTCGTATCTATGGATACGGATGCGTGCAGTACGCATGCTTGCACTGCAGTACACGCAAATATGCACTTTAGCTAAAATGATGTGAGTGAGTGTGGAGTGAGTATCTCTATAAGTAGGCAAGGACTCTCGACTCTAAACTTATCTAGAGTGCAGTGATAGGCTTAATACTCCTATATCTACATCAAGGAATTACATCCTCGCATACACTATGACCCATTTCTATGCACCCACACAAAATAAGAAAATCCTTACAAGAAACTATAAATTTGGTTAAGTTATGAGGTCAGCAGCTTTATAAAAATTCCCAATCTGTCTGTCTGTCCGTGCGTATCCATGTTCGAGATTGAGCAATCCTAACTAGACGGCCAGTTCGTCGTAGCACGAGTGCATTCGTGTTTCTATGAATGTATTCTGATTTCCTTTTCCATTAAATCGCAAATTTTTTATAGCCGTTTACAATGCAATGGTTTGTTATTACTTATTAGGAACTTAATTAATAAAAAAACTATCAGATTTTATTGTTTCAACTTTTTTTAGACAACTTCAGCGGGTTGATATTTTTATCAACCTTATCATATATTCCGGTCAAATCATTCCGATTGAATGTCTGAAGTTTGGGCTGTGCAAGCATTATTTTTTTCTTAGCTTCAGTGTTTAGTTTTTGGAAATTATTAATCCTACCCAATTATTGACAATCAAAAATTACTGTTTTACTGTCTATTTGTTTAGGTAAATATAGTTTTAATTTTAGGGCCCACTATTTGATGCCGAATTGAATCTAATACTTTATGCCACTAACAAAGTCATAATACATTTACATGTGGTGAATATTTNCATGTGGTGAATATTTAAATAAATCAAATTTTCCATATAAATGGAAAATCTTCGTAAGTACTAGAAATATTACCCGTCCTACGGACGGGTTAGTAGAACGAATTCAGACTAGCAATAAGCCCGTCCTATGGACGGGTTAGTAGAACGAATTCAGACTAGAAATAAGCTCGTCCTAAGGACGCGGTAGTAGAAAGAATTCAAGTACAATTCTTTTCCAGGAAATTTTGAGACTAAACTCGATTTGGTAGCATCCAGGAGCCGAATTCACTAACCATTTGAGACCTTTTAGCCGGCTATAAATCGGACTTAGTACTGGCTAATAATAAGACAGACTTGGGGCGAGAAATAGCTTCTAGTTAGTGAATGCACCTACAGAAACGGAAATTAAGACTCAGTTGCAAATGTGGGTAAGGTGCGGGGGACCCAATGGTCATGGTGTA
Organism: Tomocerus maximus; assembly: GCA_019776445.1. Taxonomy (NCBI): domain Eukaryota; kingdom Metazoa; phylum Arthropoda; class Collembola; order Entomobryomorpha; family Tomoceridae; genus Tomocerus; species Tomocerus maximus. Next base: position 5,197 of record JABASH010005333.1, on the reverse strand, counting down.
TATTCGCAAATTGCACTATATGATATGAAGGTACTGAAAGCCAGTGCCGTGCCTACGTAAATTGTACAGCTAGTACATTGAATTGCATTGCACATAGAACAAGAAAACATACATACATACACAGGAGAGAGGAACGACGACGAAGAGTATAACATAAATGTATATATATAAGAGTATAGACCGAAAAGAGAATCGAAGAAGTGTACGTAATAAGTTAAAGTATAATAAGTAAAGTACGTGTGCAGTAGTAGAGTAGTCAGAGTCAGTCAGTTCAGTGTTCAGCAGTAGTAGTCAGTCAGTAGTAGTAGTGGGTTAGTTTCAAAAGGAGTTTATATTATAGAGAGAGATATTATTGGATTGGCTCGTCTTATAAGATACACCAATCCAGCGAGCTAAACTAAACTGAAGTCGTTCGTTCGTTTCGTTCGTATGTATCGTATTGTATGTTATGCGTGTCTAGCCAGTCTACCCCAGTCTAGCCAGCCTACGGAAAAGTTCACGTGAAAATCGCGAATCGACAAACTCGAATGGAGAATGCCCTTCATTCAACTTCCAACTTGCAATATTTTCATCTGACTGTCGGTTTTTTTCAATGTTTTTTTCGTTTTTACTAATAAGCTGTCTTTGAGGTAAGTCACTCTAATTTTCATTCTCCATCTCCGCCGAAATTTTCAAATCCGTTCACCAGCTGAGATTTCTGGTTTTTGTGTGAACAGATGAGTCTGGGAGGAGGTCAATCGTCCGAGGGCAATCCAGCCGGGTCAAATTCTTCGGACCAGTTCAATTTAAGATGGGACGACTTCCGAGGAATTGTCATTGATTCACTATGGTCTTTGCTCACCGAGGAGGCTCTCGTCGACTGCACTCTCGTAAGCAACCAATAGAAATTCTTCTCTGTGTCATTTATAATTTACAAGGTCATTCCGCACACAGTCTATAGAACTTCTACTAACACCACAAACCACGACACACTACACTCACTCATTTTCGCCTGGAAATGGACGTATCTCTCCAGAAAATTCAATCCCCAGACTTTTGCCATTTTCAAATACTTTCATTTTCCGATTCTCATTTAATATGTTCAAGGCCGATGAGGAAGGATTACCTTTTCAAGCTTAGATTTAGCTCCAGGCTCTTCTCTCCTTCTCAATCATGGTTCGTTACGTTTTACGCTACGTACGTGTGCCAAAAAAATTTAAATCAACTAACGGACAAAATTATTCGGCAGGTTTTCTTAATACAAACCCTTTCGTTAAATAGTACGATGGCTTTCATTGGCTCAAAATGTCTAGCCGTATCCGACTATGAATGAGTCTCATGTAAAATATATTTTTATACTTTTTAGCACCCTCAATTCCATTTTCAATCATTTTCTCATTTTTATCCTATGTTCTTCTAGGTTTGTGGCCCCTGCGAAGTGGTCAAAGTTCATAGAGTCGTACTTTCAGCTAATTCTCCATATTTCCGGTCGCTGCTCTCATCGCATTCGGCCCACCCGCACCCGATAATCATTCTACACGATGTTCGATACAACATACTCAAAATGCTCGTTACCTTCATGTACCGGTACGTCACGTCTTAATCCATTCCTATTTTTCCATTCTCTCGAAATATATATTCATTTGAAATAATTAATTGTGTGCATTTGCAGTGGGGAAGTGAATGTCAGTGGGGAGGAAATGAGCACATTATTAAAGACAGCCGACAGTTTGCAGATAATCGGACTGAGCCAAACGAGAAGGTCACCGATAATTCAGCAAAGTATTGTGGAAACGTCTGTTCCGATGGCGAATCCAGAAAGCCAACAAGTCTATTCGAAAAAGGCCAGGATACTCGAGCAACAGCATCTCATTCACAATATCGAATATCATCGGGTCGAAGAGGAGCAGCAAAGTCCTTTGGTATTATTTATTTAGCATCGTCATTAACTTTTAGACGAGAGAAAGCCACTATTTTAGGAATAAACGATAGATCAAGCAAACGGAAACTATTTCGTCGAATTTCTAGCACTTGTTTCAAGGAAATTCAAAAGTGCAATGTAGTTTACGTAATGTAGTGTAATTTACGTTTTTCATGGAAAGTTTTATGAAGTTTTATGTAATTAGTTAATAATGAATCATTTCATTTGTATTTTTCAATTTCCTTTTTTACATATTTTTATATTGTAAATAAAATAAATTTAAAGAAAATAGGAAATGTTGGATCAATTTTAGTAACTTTTGAATAGTATTTCTGTTGGTAGTACATTACAGATGAGGGTCACGCTACTGACTGTACAGTATTGTTTTGTAAGAAGTTAGTTCGATTGTTTTGTGTACGTACACTGTTACATTGACGTTTATCAATGAACAAGACAATTTATTAAATTAGCACAAATGTACATACTCGTATTATTTTATTATTATTATCATTATTATGCTTATGCTTACAAATGCATAACTATTTCTCAAAAACGTTACAAGAATTACTTTACAGTCAGCCATGTTCCACTGTCGGTTGAAAGCGAATAGGGGATATTGATTGATTATTATAAAATATTAAATGGACTAAACATATGTATTTGGTTGTATGTGAACAGGCGTTAAAAAAGGAAGACGAAAGTGGGGGGGAAGAAGGTGGATCTGGTTGCGGCTGGCCGACTGACGAACACAAGCACAACATCGATGACCACTCTCAAGAGGACATTCCATCTCAAGTCAGTGCAATTAGAAACGTATAAATAATTACACCTAAAGAGACGTCAGCTGTCAGCGTACAACTCTATTGCAACAATAGAACTTTAATAATGGGATTTTGACTAATATGAGGGAATGGTGTGTTAAGGATGTTCCGGGTAGTTTGTGTCTGCGCTACTGTTGTCCCTACTGCTCCACGAACTTTCCGAGTCAGACGGTTCTCAGTCGTCACATCATGGTGGTCCACCCGTCGGTCTACTCCGCTCTTTACAACGAGGCGTCGACGAGTGAAGCTGCCAGGTCGTCCTCTTCCGTCGTTGAGAATTCCAGGAATTCCAGTGGCGTGGGTGGAGGGGGAGTACCGGGTGGGAGTAGTGGTAGTGGAGGCGGTCCTGGAGAAACGTCGCAGAAAGAGATGGGTACGCTTTGAATTTATTCCTTCCGATGACACCCTGAGTGAGGAGGGCATTCACTAATTGGTTCTTTTAAACAATTTAGAATTTTTAATGTTAGCCCATCGGAGTAGCCTCTCACCCAAATCGAACCCGGACAGCAACCACATGGACGAACTGGATATCCCCCCTACCGGTAGTGGCAGCAGCAGCAGCAGTAACTCGATTGTGTGTAAATTTTGTGGGAAACCATTCCCGGAAGTGAGTCAGTTAATTCAACACCTGCCCATTCACACAGGAGAGAGACCGTTCAAGTGTGAGTTTTGTGGGAAGGCCTTTAAGCTTAGACACCACATGAAGGATCACGCCCGGGTACACACTGGAGAGAGACCCTTTCGATGCTCATTGTGTGGAAAAACATTTTCCAGGTCGACTATTCTGAAGGCGCATGAGAAGACGCATTTCCCTAAAAATAATTAACCTTATCTGACTTTTTTTTTGTTTTTTCAGTTGCCAGGGGGGGTATTACATTACTGGGGGCTTTTTATATCCTATACTATATACGTATAACCCACATGATTGACATTTTCTAGGATTTAACTCGCAGATAGTAATAATGGGGTTCATTTTAGGGGGAGGAGTTGGTTGGGATTATTATTATGATTCGTTCCGTATAAGTTTTTCTAGGGATCTCCTCGGATTTCCTCAATCCTGTTGTTTAGTTATCGAAATTATTACCAAGACATGATAAGACGGACGACACGCACGTATTAGTCAGTCGGCACGTGAGAAAATAATACGAGTAAAAATAAGGTTGCCTGAAAAGGTCGCAGCAACGCAAAGTCAAGTTTGTTCAGGAATTCCTAGAAATTACTTAAAACAGCTAAATGTTTCAAACGCTCAAATATCCTAGGAAAATAATAATGAAAAATAATAATTGAGGATTTATGGACGAACTTTCTCTCCATAATTAAGAAATAGCTTGCCTTAACTTATTAGGAATTATTATTTCCTAATATTTATAAATATATTGAAGAAAAAGGGTAAATATTGGTAGATTCTTGATGACTTGACCTTCAGGAAAAAATCAATATTTCCTAAGGAAAATTCCACAGTTTAAACTAATTTACAGTACGTACCTAATAATTTTAGAGTATGATATGAAAAATGAGATCCAGTGAATAATTCCTTTATTGTAGGGAAGTAAAGCAACTCATCGATCGCTATTATACAACATACGTAACGTGTAACTTTACTAAATAGCTAAGGACTAGCTACCTTACCTTACCGTACCTAACCTAACCTTAAAAACAACCTACTGTACTACTATACCGTACCTATATAACCTAACTAGTACATATTATTCAACTAACACGACTATACGCTATTTCCTATATAGATTTATTAGAGTTAGCTAGAGTTATGATAAAAGTATAGAAAAATGTGTAAGTACTCCTAATTTCCTAGTGAACAAGTAACTCTTTGGTGATTTCCCCCATGCAATTATGAATTCCCCTTTGGCAACAAGAACACTAATTAAGAAGAACTCTGCCTTTAAGTATCGGTGCTAAAAGATATACTGATGATGATGATGTACCCTATTGTTAAATAGTGCTATTTGGCTAGACTGAAGAAAGTACCAGAAAAAGCGAACGGAATGTGATGGTTAAAAGAGATGTGAACTAGTCGTTACGAGACTGCTTTATATTTTGGCGGAGATTTATTGGTAGTTACTTGAGCTGGTCTCATTGTCAGAAATTCTCTCGGTTTTGGGGGCGTCAACAACTATTATTAAGATTTAATTGGCAGGACACTGTTGTTTTAGAATATGATAATTTGTAAAAATCCCAATTTAATTTTTAATCATACTGAATATCACGGCCGGGGGTTGTAGTCGTTCTAGACCACTACAATTACATTATAATTATTACATCTCAATTTGCTATATTATCTCTTTGGGTATATCTCAATTTTAAATTACAGTTGAACCTTTTTTCAAACTTCTAAATATAGCAAGTAAAAAATCACATGCATAATCAATCATGAATAATATTAAGTAGAATTCTACATTTTATTCAGATTTTTATTGTTGTCTCCAATGAAGCTGAATTTTGATGTGTACTGTAAAAT
>JABASH010005332.1:0-12289 GCA_019776445.1 Tomocerus maximus | reverse complement strand
GTACCCTTATACTTATGTATTTAAAAACAAAGTAAAACTGTCCATATACCTTACCTGCTTACAAACAATAAACTCAAGTATATTATTACTATTATAAGAATGAGACTGTTGGCCGTATGTAAGACATTGCGTGGTACATAGGTGTCTACATGCCAAATGCCATAGTTTGTCCATTATAATGTACGTGTACATTTAATAATGTGATGCAAATCACGGTCTCGTATTCTCTGAAAAATAAAAAAGTAACAAGTTATTAGTCAGTAGGCTGAAATTGAAAGCTGAAAGTAATTTTACTTACGCGAGCGAAGTGCTATTGTAAGTATTTTCTCGTGTAGGAAAAGCTCTCTATACTTTTTGTCTTTAAAGAACCGTCATTATTGCTTACTAATAGAAGTAGAAGTGTATTTTCATATTGTTTCAGTTCTGCTGTATTGTTTCGTTCGTTTGGGATAGGGATTGACTTTGAGCTTGGTATAGAAACTAGGCCCCCCTCTAAATATGCAAAAGTTGTCTATAGTAAATATTATGGAGCTGTTTGTAAGAATAAAAATACATAAGCAGAGGTAAATGTATCTATTGCATTAGTTAAGACGGATACGCTGGATGGTTTTGTCCTACACATTAAATACATAGTAATATCGGTGGTAGACAAGGCACAAGTATTATTTACACGGTGTAGTTGTAGTCGTAGTCGAGTGACTTTTCCTACGTTATGCTGCATCATACTTACTACATGCACATATCAATACAAAAGTTTCTATGGTCTGTGCTATCTTTGTGGAGGCTGACACATGTACAAGAACAAATGCAGCAGGCAGTTGTCGTTTTTTGTTTGTATTCCCTGAGTAGAATATAGAAAACTGTTAAGTAACAAACAACCTATGAATGTGAGTCCAGTCCTAGTCCAGTTCAACATTCAACTATCCTATTTGGATTTGCCTTCGACTTGGACTCGTCTTCTTTTTTACTTTCTTCAGTAACATACGCTACAACGAGAGTTAAATTACGCAGTCTTGGCTGTTGGTGTGTTGCATATATTAAAACTCAAGTCGTTTCGTTCAGTTGGCCATTGTTTTGTATGTATTGAACGTACCACATTGCAATGTGAAGTGATGTGAGTAAAAAGAATAAAAAACTCGGATTCTGATGGATGGATGGACAGTGGTGAGAGGAAGGAAGACATATTGTTCAGACCCGTCCTATACTTATGTCCACCCTATCCCTATAGTCCTATAGGTATGTAGATATTGGCACAGTGGAAATCTATACTCAGTATGCATATGTATTTAGTGAATATTAATGTAGCTAACATATAGTAGGACAATAAAGTTAAACCAAGTCAGTCTGTCAGACTCCACTTTTTGTGGTCTCGTCTCGTTCAGCTTGTGCTACTTGTAAAGCCAAGAGACTCAAGATAAGTTAAGTCAAACCAAACAAACGAAAGGAAATAAAACAATGTTCTTGCAAACAGATTGGTCTTATTGTTTGTAAGCGAAAGGTAGCTAGCAATCCACACCACATCAACAAGGCAAAGAAGATTCTTTTGACAGCTTCTTATATTACAGTCAAATTTTACTGTTGCAAAAGTTTCTGCCTCCTCATTAGACTAAATCAATTAATTTTTTGAAATCAACATTTGCTTTTTCCATTTACTGACAAATTAAGTACAAAATCCAACCATAATAATATGTTATTTATGACGTAAGAAATTTCCAGCACAGTAGTCTTTATCTAAGTATTTGCTATTTTACCCCCCAAATGAGCATTCTTCGTAATAGGCACTCCAAATTATCCCATTTAGCAGAATTTTCCCTTGGTCGTTACAAATTATAAGGAAGCTGTTTGTATCCATTTTGCGGACAAGAAAAGGACAAGGCTAATATTGTCACGCAAGGAAGTGTGACGGGATTGTGCCGATTTAACGAGGATTTAAACGGTGCAGTTATATTTATGTATGTGCCTGGCTGTGTATCCCTATCTACTGGAGCCCCGTAGAAAGGGACACAAAAAACGGAGGTCTTAGTGGAAGAAAGAAGGAGATGATTTACAGGATTGCTGTTGATGTTGAATGTAGACTTTTAGAGGAATTGAATTGATTGTTCAGAGTTAGACCCTTGTAAGTCGAGTGTAGGTTCAGTGAAAAGTTTTTTATGTCTGTCCTCCTGTCGTTGACTAGCATGGCATGCTCTGGCGTGGTTGTTGTGGTATGGTATGCTATGATGTGGCAGAGCCTGCTGTTCATCTGTTACAGGTATGCTAGGTATCATTGTACTCTTAAGTGTGAGTACTCCCCACCAGATCTATATAGATATACTTGAACTTTTCTATTGTGTTAGAACCTATATAGGAAAGCATTAAGAGAAGGAGCGTTTTCTCTAATGGATATAGATATAGATAGATGAGTTTAGGAAAGGCTAACTATTTCACTGTTATCGAATGTTTTCAATTTGATTGGCACAGCATAAGGAGAGTTTTTGAAGATGTGTTCTTAACAAAGTGAAGGGAACATTATTGTGTGTAGTGCGGGATATGCCTACTTATATAGTAATGCAAGATAAACTTACCTGATTTTGAGTGGTGTCTGTTGTAAATAATAGATATCCATACACACTGTGCGTATTTCTACTATGCAGAGTGTAACTATATAGCTATGGACATACATACAAAGTATCTTGATTGTAGTGAAGTGATTCGATGGCCAAGCGAAGCCACCTGCTGTCTGAGGTCAACATGAACGGTGGGAATAGAGCTCTTTTTGGCCTTGGGCCCTTTCAACCGTCACATTACATTTCACAAACGGGTAATGTTACCATGAGACAACAATGGGATTCACCCCTTCCTCTCCAGCACTATGTCCTGTCCACTCCGCTCTCCAGAAACATCCATATCCTTGTCCAAATTAATAAAATCTATGCGAGCCCTTTGTAGAGAACACCTTTCCTTATTTATTACTCTGGTAATATGTATACATTATTATGTAAAGTAATAATGATGGAACGCAATAGGAGATAGCCTAGCACGTTTGTGGTGTATAGGTATGTAAAAGAATACAATGGGAAGCAATCTACGGATTAAACCAACAGTGACTAAAGGAATTCAGCGATCATCATCCCCTTTTCAATATTCATCGTAATTCTTGTTTTTTCCTATAATGGAGAAGAGGGTAATTTTTACATTTAAAAAGAGAAACAAGATATAGAGAAAGCTATAACATATGACATAGATGACGGGAATGGAATTTTCAGTGTTTTTTATTTGTGGTCGGTAATGTCAGTTTATGGTGGTTGAATAGAAAACCATAGAGCATAAAGAGAGATGTACTAAGTTGGGTAAGTTAGTGCTAAAGACATACGGAGTGGTGAATTTTTGGTCGCTTCCTTCAACTACATTATAATTTATCGCTGGAAGCATTCTGTTCTACTGAGAGAGTGGAAATAGCTTCAGATTCGAAAAAATAAGTCTTTTACGCAGAGTTAGTGAAGCGAGACAGGAAAACTTTACTATCGTAGTATATAGCACAGTCCCAGAATCTATCGTAGTAGTAGTAGTGAGTTCTCAAGACAAGTTTGCGTATACCAGTTAGTTTGGGAAAAGTAAGTTGACTTCTTACATAGCGTATAGTACTGTACCTATAGTAGAACTGATTATGTATGTATTGCAATTGTAGTGGGATAGGAGTGTGTAGTAGCAGTACAATAATACACACAGATAGTAGTAGTTGGTGTGTAAAAAAGTTTTTTTTTTCTATTCTTTTTGTATCTCGGCAAGGAAAAGTTGTGTACAGTAGTAGTTTGGTCGAGTCAGTTTAGTAATGGTAAGTTAGTGTTAGTAAGTCAAGTACATCTCGCATCGTATCTTGTATATAAGGTCGGTAAAGTAGATTAAGTAAGAACAAGTAAGTACTAGTTGTATCTGGCCCTTAGTTGTGATAGAAAGTAAAGTATAAAGTAGTGGTCCATGTCCAAAAGTTTATGTAATGTGATGTAGAAGCCATAACGTAGTCATAGCCCGCCAACTGCCAACAACCTCTCCCAGTTTTCTCCTTTAAGTTAACAGTTAAGTTAGTTACGAGAAAAGTGCCGAAGAAAATCTTCTACTTGTCTCAAAAGTCCTGTAGCAAATACTCCTGCATTTTTCTCTTCGTTTTATGTAATAAACGTGAGCTATGATGACAAGACAAGACAGTATTTTAGTTCAGTCTTGGGAAACTTTAAATCTGTCCTAGAGGAGTCATCTCCACTCCTATCTACTAAGTGTACTAAGTACAGAGGCAAACTAGCTCGGACAAAAAGAGCCAAAAGTAAAAGAGTAGCATCCACTAACTACAAAGCACTGAATTTTATTACCTAGATTCCCTCTCAACTATTATAGTATTCTAGGATCTCCAGCTCATCTCCCTCTCCGGCTTGAATCTTGACTTTGAATTTTTTTAATCCCAGAGTTTCTTGTGCAGTTGTTAGCATTTATTAATTTAAGCCAGCATAAATATGATGGATTACATTACAAAACTGTAAAAAACTTTCTCTGTAAACACACATAGATAACAATACTAAATTGTTGAGACAGCTCTCTTGTTTACAATGACACGTTGATTGATATTGATAAGCAACATACAATTTACATGTAATATTTTAGAGATAAGTAATGCATTATTATCTTGTGCTCCATTAGATTATTGATTTTCCTTATCATGATGATCACGGGAATGGTGTGTTGTTAGTAAGTATCAAAAGTAGAATACCCAAATTCTTCAGCACATCTTTTGCGGACTCTGTATTTATTTATTGAAAGGGAAAAGTTGACGAATCATCCTGTCGGATTATTGACGCGAGGCATTGTGTGCATGTAACTAATGCTAGTGTAATGTAATGAAAGTAATGTGAAGAAAGTGAAAAGATATCCATCGCAATTTGAGAGCCTTGGAGCAATTTCAGTAGAATAAGGAGACTCAACAGAGATCAAAGCTAATAATACGAGGCAAACGAGCCTTTTTTTAGAGTCGAGAACATTCAACACATGTTTAATGTTGAGTCTGGCTGAACTGCCTTACGTTTATGTTCGTCCTCCTCTCCCTGATTGTATTGTGATTGCCAGTTTCAATTCCTGTCCTGTCGTCTTCGTCAGATTCGATTGTATTCTGTTGAATTGGATTCAGTTGACTTTGACTTTGACTCGACTTTAATTCCTCTCGAGCTACACGTACCAAGCATTAGGTACCTCTTTATCGTGAAAATATTGCCTTGCTCACTGGAAGGAGATAATATTATAAGTATAATGAACCATCGTTGTTAAAGTCTGTTGCTGGGATGTTGATGAGATTTTTAAAAGTCTGTTGGCACCTTCTCAATAAGAGATGGGTTTTGTGCATCTGTAATAAGAGATTAGGAGCTGGTTTGGTTGTTGCCCCACAGTGCACGTACTAACGTAGCGTACGTACTTATATCACACTCTCTCTCATCATCACAAACAACACGTGAGTGAAAAACGAGACTAAACATAATGAATGTACTATCTCATGTTATAAAATAACAGCAGTTGTTATTTGAAAAATCGGGGAGGGAAGCAAAACCAGATCAAGACTGAGACTAGACTCGGCTAGGCTTCTTTTTTATTATTCTGGCATTGCGTTTTATTTTTGTATTCATAAAGAAGATCTATAAAACTGAAGGCTCTGATGTGTGTGTTACCAACCTGATTATAAGTTCATCCGTAGACATTCTTGTTCAAGATGGTACCTTCGAATTTCACTGTATGTAATAAATTTCACTTTTACAGAGAAAATAGCCATGAATGTGAGTTTCTAAATGTGTACACTCACGTAGCATAATGCAGAATAGCAATTGAAGTTCATATACTAAAGTTTAACTGATGTGATGGTATTTACGGGCGCCTTGATATTGAGAGTCGCATGCGATTCTTGTATGAAATGGCTTTTTGATTGCAGCCTCCACTCAATAATTTCATCCTAATTCATATCCTGCGGTCTCCCTTGCTCTCCTTTACAGTTCCAGTCAGACACAATCCCTTTGTGTACATTTCGGACTCCTATAGTCACGAACTGTTGAAAAAGCGTCTTCTTCGAAAAAAAAGTGAAAATGTTGTTGTGTTGAGTCAGCTTAGGTTCTGTTCAGCTCTCCATCAACTCAATCAGTTAAATAGCCTTATATAGCACTTACCAGTTTTACTTTTATTGTCCATGCAATATAATATAGAGTGTGAGTCTGCGTTCAATCTCAATGACTCTATATACTTTAGATTCTTTCACAACTTGGCTGATAGTTTACAAAGATGAGTCTTTTTCTTCGTTTTTTGGTCCGACTGGCCTATTATTGTTTTTTCGTGCGGCTCCTGCTCCCGAATTTTGTCTTGTTAGTCTTATAATATGATGCTAGGACAAAATGTATCCGTACTCTATGTATATACTCCTAATCAGTTTCTTACTCAACAGTTTTCCCCTCCAGGGTCCTTGGGTTACATTGTATTGTTTTGTTTACTCTTTGAGCATGGAAAATGATTTTGATAGCATCTCATCCACAGTGCACACATTTCGAAGCAAAAAAGGCCTGCTATTAAAGACGGATGGGAAAAGAGGACACAAAGTATTACAAAATGAGAGAATTTCTTTGACGTGCCTTGCTTGAATTTGCTCGCAGTGGTATTCTTCTATAACTTTAGGTACCTAGATCTTCCTGGGAATTCAGTTATCCAACTCACTTACTATGCCGGATATTTATGTCAGACAAATGTAGTTCACGATGTACCTACCGGCGAATAGTGTATTTATACTAATGCTATCATACAATCGATACTTCTGGAAGTTGTATCTTACCAAAACGGTAACTAGACAAAATAAATACAAAAAACTAAGTATACCACCTTCGTATCTCCGAAATTGTATTCACCTGCTATAGGTTTAGTTACTTGGATTGCCGAATGGTCTGCTTGTCACGTTGACTTGACTGCTTGATGTATTTTCTAATATGATGCTGGAGGATTGAAAGATTGTATGAATGTGCATGGATTATAAATAGTATGAATCTAAATTGATATATTATGGATGGTAAATCGGAGCCATCAGCATAATATAGAAAATATTATTCAGTCATATCTTCGTCAGATTGCGAATAGCTGTCATGAATATTAGATGAATAGTAGATGATACCTAAAGGTATGTAACATTCTACATGCATGCATACAGTATTTTTTCATAGATTTACATCATATCATTACAATTTATAGGGTTGAGCCTCAATGTGGTGGTTATGTGCTTGGCATAACAATTATATTGCGAAATTCTCTATAGTGTCTGTTGGAAAGATATTAGAATACATCCATAAAGGATGAGAAAATGAAACTGTCCGAGTTTGGGTTGGATTACTTAGGTTCATGTACCACTTATGATTAGAAGAGTTTAATCTGCAATGCAATGCAATTCCTCAGATGCTATTGATAAGTAAAAGAGGTTAGTCAGGTTAAGTTATTTTATGCCCTGTCTCATCTGACCGCATATAAAATTCCATAAAGACGAGAAAGTGAGTAGGGCATGCAGAAAAGGGCAAACTCTTGTAGAATCGACTGAGCCGAAGTCAAGATCTGTCGGAATGATGAATGTTAGCGTAATAAATGGATGAATTCAGTTGGTTCCTTCCTTCCTATTGCTTCTCATCAAATTTGGCTTTGCGTGCCCTATAATAAACTATTCATTGCGTCTCTCGTCTCGTCTATCATATTAAATATCGCTAGTAGCATCCCTTATTACATGTCAGAATTCTATACCCAATACCAACTGAACAGATCTTATATTTTACGTTTTCACTATTGCCCATGGCCATTTCCCTTTACAGGGAGCAAAATATACATTATTTTATATTCTGTGCTACACCTACCAAACCAAAGAAAGATTCATTATCTGCAAATTCTCTTACTTTTGTTAGCTACCTACACATAGCTGTAACCCACTCTACTTCTGCATCCATCATAAACATAAAATATCAATGTGTGCAAAGATACTAATGTAGCATAGCTAGTAACTGCTCCACTCAACGTTACTTCTCCTACTAGATTGAAATAAAGCTAGTGGCTACTGCTAGTTTGGCTATGTAGGGTAGTTAATGATTCTATGTATAAAACCAAGAGTTATATTTCTGGGGAACTATATCCTACTATTTTATTTAAGCTAAGACCAACGACGACGGAGTGATAAGTAGATACCTTCATTTTGGACTCTATTCTCCCGTTTATTCATATACACAATTAGGTTCACATTCATTTGCTATATGACTCGAAGGTAAACTGAGATAGATTGTTATTGTATGTATCAAAGTTATTAAATTTGCTACAAATGAACTTCCTCTGCTATTGTATTCTAACTTATCCATTTTCTGACACAAAATCATAAGCACCTCATAAAATTAAGAAAATGCGCTGTAGGCCAAATTGTCCCAGTAAATTTTCTATTCTATACAGCTACTCTGCATTCATACAATATGGATGTGCGACTTGTATATCCCATTATTGTTGTTGTTGAGCAATGCAACAACAGTTTGTCATATGACATATAATAATATTACAGTGCATAGGGATATGGAATTGAATAGAATGTGACATGAGAGAGCCGGGGAATGAGAGGGAAGGGAAGACTAGGTTAGGCAGGAATAATGATTGATATTTCTAATGGGAATGGGAAGATGAGGCATATGGGTTTGCTGTTCCTGGGTTACCCGCTATATCTCTCTTCCGTCCTTATTTCCTCTTTTCGGGCTTCCACTGAAATGAATAGTATACCTTAGTGAACATTATTCACATAAGTATAAGTAGAAAGCAGAGCGGGTATTTATATAGATTTAGTCACAGCCGTCAACTGTAATTTCCGTATATCTCGGATAATGCAACGAACGAAACCAACTGCTCTGTTGGGTAAAAACAAGACAAGGGTGGTTGTGTGTTGTGTACAGTTGACGTTCACTGTGAATGAATGATCTGCGTCAACTATGTACTAGGATTTTCGTCTTCATGAAATATTCCACAGTTACAGTGCTTATCATGATTACTTATGCTACTAGCACTATAGAGGTGTATTATAATGAATACACATATGGATATGAATAGACACTCCAAAATACAGATAAACTTTATTATAATTTTTGCTCATCAACTGATATTATGTATACTTAGTTATGTTCATACACTTTGTTTGTATGCTGAAGAGTGCCTTTGTATATTATTAACTTGCACTAGTATTTTAGCTGGGATGGATAGATTTTATTTGGAAGAGGGAGAGATGGAGGTCTGTTTGCCAAATCAGAGAAGATAATATAACAGACTGAATTGGTCAAAAGTTTAATATTATTGGTAGTTCAGCGTTATTATGTGATCAGCAGCATATTATATTACAGAGTATATACTTGTAACTTGGTATAAGTAAGCACATTGGCAATAATGATGATAGTGAAGGGACCTGATGCCCTGGATGACTTGGCCTGTGAGCCTGGAGATCCGTTATCCGTTTACAGTATACTTATGCACTTAGTAGATCAATAATGGTATATATGTCTTTGTACTGACTCCTACTGGTCCATTGGATCTTATATATAGCTAATACTGCAGTTGGATTCTACCTAGGGTTTGTTTTGAGGGATAATAGTGTTTAAATCCTGTGAGAGTCAGAAAAATCTATACGGCGATACCGGGGATAGGGTAGGTTAACACCGCAATACTTAGGTAGGTTGCATGAGTATAGATGTAAAATGTAGGTAGTTGGATTTATATTAAGTATACAGTAGTATTTTGTTCGATTTGGACGGAGAGTTCAATTCAGTTCAGATTCGATTCGCTAACTTTCAATTCCATTCCATAACATGATGTCAAAGGTATTTCTCACAAAAAGTTATTCTCTGTTGATTTCCAATGGGGCTTCTCTTTAGTTCAACTTAATGGATGTGATGGAAGAGGTAAAAAGGTGTGAAAAAGAAGGTGAATTTGTTAAGGAAAAGGCTCAAAAGTTTTAGAAAAATGGTGGAGTTGAAGAGAGTTAGTGTTACGCTACTCTCCTCGAGGAGTTGCTTAGCTTATGCGTTAGTCAACTTGAGAAGAGCGAGACAACAAGAAAGTGATGGCAGAGTAAAAGCAAAAGTTGACTTTACTACATAATACTAGAAAATCTCTTTTCTTATAACTTTTCCTTTGTTCGGTTTACCTATACGTAGGTAATCATCACTAACACCTACATGCCTATGTTATAGGTGTTCTATTTAGGTAGACATTGAATTAGCTAAACGCTATTACACCTTACATGTCTGTATGAGTTGACGCATGGAGAATTTATTTTTGTATCTGTGGAGTGAATGAGGGATACGTTCAAGAATGAATGTGTTGTCAAGTTCTTTGGGGAAATGATGCGTGGGGAACAATAATTCCTGTGACAGTGTCAGGTTTTTTTTGTGTGTAAAATAATGCTACTAGGTAGACCCGGTAGACATAGATTTAGATCCGACTGCACCACAAGTCACACGAAACCACATAATGTATTTGTGTAGATTCTCGCCATTTCCATTTTCATGGCTAAATATAAGCGGGAAGTATCAGAATTCTGTGTGTGTAGCGTTATGGAATAGAGAATAAAGCTGCCGATTGGAGATGGTGTAATGTGATGTATTTTTTAGATGAAAGTGGCTGTGCGTAGTTTGGTGGGGTCTCCTCCATGGCTTAGTGTGGAAGTGGCAGTGGATTCTAAAATTGGTCCTGTGTGCTGGCTCACTGTATTATGTATGGTAGTTGTGTGTGTATGTGTGTATGATATGAATGCTGACGTGGTGTTGCTCGTGAAGTTGATCGACAGCCTTAGTTTCGCATGAAAGGAATAATAGTGAGACTACCGGGAAAAAATGGGATTTTCTGTGCCACTAACGTGTATTATATACGTGTCCTTTGAAATTGGAAGGGAAAGCCTGTTAGGCCATTTGTTCGGGTTGTTCACTCAGTTCCCTCAGATTGTCTTTCACTCTTTCTGTGTGTTGCCAGAGTATGCACAATGAATTGAATCGATGGGTCGCGTGCCGAGGGCCTTTCCAAAGGACAATCTACATATACGACATTCTCTGTACCTTTCCTTCCTAAGTACCTTATTATATAGGGTCACATATGATATTTATATATATAATCACACGTGCATGCCTATCTCTCTGCATGCCTAATGCCTAGATATTTACCATTTTTCAAAGGACCGAGATACTTCTATTTTCAATTTACATAGATTTATACATTGGCCTAGCCTATACATACCTTGGAACTTTAGGGCTTCACGAACATAATACAGAGATAAATATAAGTACTGCATAACACTACCTTCTGCCTATTAAGGCTCGCTTGTTATGTATGGAATAATATTGTTTGTGTAGACGCAAGTGGATTAGATTCAGTCCCACTTTCTTATCGTTCGTTGTGGTATTTATAATTTATTGTGCATTGGTTTATTGCATTGGATATCAAAAGACCTTTTGAATATCAAAATTAATACTTTGTAGACTCGCAATGCATAAATGAAGTGAAATATTACAACCTGAAAATTTGTACTCACGTAACTTGATTTAATCCTGCATATAGTAATGAATGATGCTTTAAGAATGCCTAGGTATACCTTGAACATTATGCTTGATAAATAAAAAGTTAAGGGAATGACCCCATTTACTCTTCTCGTAATAAAATATAGATCGAAAGGCAAACCCAGCTCCACATTGTAGTATACGGTCATGTTTTTACTATTTTCTGGTTGTAGACATGTAGCCATAGTTTATGGCTCCCTTGGTGTGTTTGTTGTCATTCTTTAAAGTATTCAGGTGCAGGGACGGCTGCTTTCATTTTTTACGTTTTTACCGACATATTGTCAGTTCCATTATCGCTGATGTTTGTCTACTGGCTTTATACATGCTACATGGGTACTTTCGCTACACTTTAAAAGGGCATACCCTAATCTTTCTTCGTAAATAAAAAATTTTATACCTGGACCTACAACAAGTCACACTAGTTACCTATTTCTATTAATCAGTTTTTATCAGTGACTCTGATTGTGAACCTGGTTGGCGCACTAACCGAGTCAACATCATGAAAAGTAGAAATAATTAGGTGATTGAAAACACGCAGCTAGGCCACTTAAAAGCTACATGATGTCTCAATGGATGTTTACATTTGATGAATTGATGCATCAACCAATACAATTGGTATGTGTCAATTTAATTTATTGTTACCCTTCATGCGTTACAATCCGAATACAAATAGTGCAAATATAATGCAA
>JABASH010005331.1:0-12289 GCA_019776445.1 Tomocerus maximus | reverse complement strand
AGTTGCTGCAGGTATGCTGAAGAACTGAAGAACGATGTATATTATGCCGTGCAGTACCTATGTTTAGTTCACCTTCTAAAATAATTCTCCTTACTGGTTAGCAGCACAGCTAATATTTACTTGTCTGGTATTCTTAATGTAATGTACCTATTTATAAGTACAGAAACATAAGGATTTATCAGTGGGATTCAAGAGTCTAGAGACAACATGAAGGATAATATTACTCGGCTCGGCTCCTGAATTATGACCTTCTAATAGTTGTTTGACTTTACAATCTACATCGGATAACTTAAAATACTTATTTCCAACATGATAATGATCTGTAAATGCAGATAAATTTAGATGAAACAAGGAAATTGATTTATTCATGCCTGTGATGTCTAGTGTTGGGATTGTAAATGTGATAAGTCATATCTTTCCCGATCTTTCTTAATTGGTTCACAGAAATAGTTCTCTTGTAAACTTCTTCTAAATATCTTGTGGCTACATCTCTTAACTTCTCTTTATCGCTTTTATCATTGCAAGGTCCGAAAGACATGATTTTGTCATTCCAGTGTTTATTTCTCCAATATCGGTGAGATCTCTTTGGTGCAGTCCATATTTCTCCTAAGTCTTTAATATCTTCATTGTTAATTCTTATAGATTCGTCCTTACATTCGGTATCCATATAAAATTTTCCACATCCCCCTAATAACAGCAGTGAAATATCTTTTGTTGAATCAACACAAATACTATGCAAAAGAAGGACTTATAATTTGATTAATTACAAGATTGAACTGACGAAATTTGATGAGACCACTTTTCGGGTAAATTTCGGCATTTGGAATCAACGCTGACTCTCAAAATTCTCCCTGAAAATAGAATTACGCAGGTTTGAAATGCTTTATTTATTTCCCAAAATAGACAATAAATAAGATCTATAACATTAATTCACACGAGACACATATTAAGGTAGGTATGCCATAAGTACAAACCTCGAAAGTCTGCATGCTCATAGAAATCAATTCTTGCACCTTGGGAGAACGAAATTGTCACCAATAATATCAAAAATTCACACAAAACCAGTGCACCCATTTTAAAACTCATACTATATGCTTTAGTGCAAATTACCTACAAACTTTCCGAATAGAAAACAACTTTTATCAATAAAGAATTAGGAATTTTTGCTTTACTACAGGGAGCAAGTATCAAGTATCGAATGTCTATGTATTAGATGGTAGGTATTTAGTATTCTATGAACACGAACTATTTATTACGATTTTGTTTTCATCCATTTGACCACATATACATTGTACATGAAATGTCTGTTGGGACACATATGCATGTATTACAGTACAGTACAAGCAAACAGATCAATTTACACAACGCATTAGAAGATAAATCATTATCTTATCTTAAATTTTTATAGTGGAAATGGTAGGTATATATACAATTCGAAATCAGTTCAATTTCCTTGCAGCAAGTCGGTGAATAATATGTTAGTAGGCACAGTACTTACTGTTGAGTCATTTATTTTGTTTCATTCTAAAATGACCGATTTAGATAATACAAAAGTTCACATAAATATAAACTTGGCTATTTTCCTCAGTGTTGCATTTCAAACTATAGTCTACTTAATAACAAGTACGATATACTTTGTCGGAGCCAGGATGTTTGATTTTGACAAAAATCCATCGAAAACCTTTTATCGTAAATTTTTACGTTTCAGACAATTTGGAATCGATTATTATGGGGAAACGATTCTTTTGAGTGACTAATTCATCCAATTCTGGGAAAAATTACATTCCAAAGTAGGTATCATAACAGTAAAACTTTTTTCTGTTACACTCCAAAGCTCCCTTCATTTGGTATTAAAATTCTTCGTGAGTCACAATGAACAATGACAATAGCACATCAGGAACCGCCTTTCCCATCTAGAAAATGACCACCCCCTAATCAAGCCGTAATTTGTCTGAAACGTTCAACAAATTTTTTATCGTTTTATTTTGACTTTCGTCAAAATCTAAATCAGAAAAAATATAACCTGATGACTCCATTACAAAATAAATTTAGCAAGAAAATTTTCAACCATTCCTTTCCATTCTTTCTAATAATATAATGCCAAATCCTAGTAAGGATCAAGTAATGACAAGTCCTAGTAAGGATATGGGAATAAATTTCAAACGTAAATTATTAATAAGTGCTTGAATTGAAGGTTTTCCTTTTTAGGAGGATATTTACCAAATCATCAAGTTATAACACCATCAAATGAATACGTTATTAATATCATGCTATGAGTTATTTGTTAAACACTTGTATTGTAGTATTAGTGTATTACAATTTACAATACAACTACAGGACCCTATAACTTATAGGAAGCAAATATTGAAATATACTGAATGCATATAATATAGGTACTATAAGCACATTAAAGCTGCATTGAAAGTTTGTTAAGTCTAAGTTGAATAAAGGCCACTCATCTCCATGCATTTATAAGACTTGCTTTTATTTTAGTGTTGCAGACATTGAACTGGATTAGTAGTACTATATAGATAGATTAGATAAAAATGCTGGAGTCACAGCGTTTGATCTCGCCATTTGTCTATTTCCATCCGTCTGCGTGTTTTCTAAATTCTAAAAGTCGACTGGCTGGAATTCAAGCAGTTTGTCTATTCAAATTAATGTCTGGAACTCAAGACAATGCAATCTGTGCAGATTCTGCAGATTACTCAAAGTATACACACATCTGCAAGGTACACATTTCTACGCATCGCATACTGACTGAATACAGAAAATGTAAAACTTTAAGACGTCTCACGTTCACGTCTCACCGACCCAGTCAGAACGAAAAGCAGAGCAGGTCAGAGTCAGAGTCAGAGAGAAAAGAGACACCAAAGAAAACAAATTTCCCGCTTCGCTCTAATAAGAACTCTTTCTTACATAAGAGGAATGGTCCAGGGTTTTGGCAACCAATGAGAAAATAGCTTCATCTGTCCAATCATGTTACACCTTAGAGACACATTATTATACATGAATAATCTTTAAAGTAGTATGAATGTTTGTAAGCTTAGCCGGTACAAATTCTTCACTCTGTAATTCGACAGACACACACCGAGTGTCTTTCCATTGGTTGACTGGCTCTTGAACCGCCAATAGCACCAACCTCGACCAGAACTTATGGGAAATGTGTATGTAACGAATTTTGTCGGTTTGTTCGCTTCTCGCCTTCACTCGTATTTGAATTCAGATGACTAAACCATACGCAAACGAGAGAACGAAGGGATAGGTTTAACTTATTTTAATAGTTTCAAACTAAATTCCATTTATTCATCAGTAAACTCTTAAGAGTTCTGTTTTGTCAGTTCCTAATTGTGACACCTTCTTAACCCACAATGGAGTTTAACATCCTAGACTCTCGTCCAAGAAAATTTAAAAGACGATATACTGGAGAATTTCTTTGCAAAGAAAATCATGGAATTCAACACACGTAAGGCTACTATCAGCATTGAGCAACAAGTGGTTGTATCGTCGTACAAAGTTTAATTGTTAATAGAAATTATAACATTTACAAACAGTCAGAGAGTCAGAAAAGTAGTTAGATAACCCTCCTTTACAGCAGAGTAATGTTATCATTGTTATCTAATTTTTCTATACTATATTCCTACTTTTTCCGTCCATAGTCAATATGTAATTATTAATTATTAATAAATTACCAAGGTCAGACTAATTGCTTAGTTAAGCATGATATTTAAGCTAGTTGAAAAATTTATGGATCATATGCAATATGCAATAATATAAGGAAGTAAAAACATCGCGATCGCGTACTGATTTTATTGGTGTAATTAACTATATGATTTTTGATTTTTTCCCCGTAGCATGCCGTTTGAGTCTATTTCCAAAACCAATTTAGCTGCAGAAATTGGAATACAACCGCTGTCACCAGATAAGAAAAACTGTCTGTTTCCCAAAAGAATTCCAAATAAACAAGATAGTAGACAAATTTCTAAAACCTGCCGTGAAGAGTACGGTCCTAGAACAAGTCAAAATGTTCCGAGAGCGCAAGTCAGAGAGATTCCTGAAAGCTTTTTTCTATTTCCGAATAAGATGTTAAAAGAAAATTCTCATCATAAAGATGTCTTCAACTTACTTACTGATGAAATGGTATGATAATGTGCTCCCTGTGATAAACTTCAGACTTACAAATATACGGTTATAGTAAGAATGTCCGGATAAAAACGCATACGATAAAATATAATTGCACAGAACTACCTTAATCTGTTACTAAAATACAATTAGTAATCGTAAATTATGATTTATTTTCAATTTTATTTCCAGATCATCAAAGTACTGAAGTGGCTGCCTAAAACTACGCTTGCTGTTTGCTGCCAAGTTAATAAAAGATTGAACCGATTGTGTCAAGATGACATTCTGTGGAAACGGCTTGATGTTGCTGGACGTATTCTTTCCCCTGATCATCTCAAAATCATTTTAGATAGGAAACCTGTATATGCAAGATTCTCAAGAACATGTGTAAGTACATATCATAAATACCTGCAAACAGATTTCTATTTAAAAATAACAGTAGTTTTATTATTATTATATTAACCTAAATAGCATCTATAATACTGTATTTCTAGTGTATGCCATTAATGTTTTGCATACTAATTAATTTGTAATGTCCATTGTTTTTCAGGCAATCGGATGTCAGTTGGACAGTTCAATTGACTGCACCCAATTAAGCTACTTGGATTTGTCAATGTCTCAAATAGATTCAAATATTCTCTCGCTATTATTCACGGCCTCTCCCAACTTAAGTAAATTAAGTCTGGAACATTTAACTATAACAAATGAAATGCTAATAGCAATGGAAACGTTTGCCGGAGGCTTAGACACATTGAACTTAGCAATGGCCTATGATATCGATCCTTTGCAATTCGCTAGTTTTATAAAGAAAGCCAGAAAGTAAGTGCCAACAGAACACAATAATTAATTGCTGGCTTGACAAAACTGTAAAATATTGACAGTTATTGCGTTCGGTTAAATTAAAATGCTTAAATTATTTTTTATTTATGCTTACAGTTTGGAAAAGTTAAATCTTGGATGCATTAAGCAAAGTTGGACTGCCACTGAGCTACAGACAGTTATTAATGTGATGCCGACCACTTTGGACCAGTTAAATATTTCTGGATTTAGAACCACTATGACTGATAACCGTAAGTGACTTCGTCCTGTCAGACATTATAATTAATTATAATGTTTTTTCAAGTGTTTTTTAACAATTTAGAATTCTAACGCAGGCGTGCTGTGACTTTATATTTTATTAATACAACTTATTATTGATCAACTATAGATACGAAGATTCTTGTAAGACGCTGTCCTGCATTAGTTGAATTAGACTTGTCCGACTGTCAAGAAATAACAAATACGTCTATTGAATGGATATCAAGAAAGCTTAACTACTTGCAACACCTCTGCCTGAGTAGATGCTACAATATTGAACCTGCCTGCTACAAGTTGCTTCAGCTTATGGTATATTTGAGATATCTGGAATTGTTCTCACTTTTTAAGGACTCGTCCCTTCGCACATTGTCAGCATCTTTGCCTGGAATTCAAATAAATACATTTCCATTGTCTGCCATTGCTAGACCAACTGTCGGTCTTAAAAGAAGCTCCATTTGGAATCAAAGGGTCCGAGATTAGACTGCTATAGATGTATGTATTATATGTAGAGCGTTAGAAACATAGACTAAAACCTGTTTTAAGGGTGTATCTAACTAGTAATCAACCTATCTAGTGAAGGCTGTATTTAATATAGACTCAAAAATGTTAATTTAGGTCATATATTCAACTAATTCAGCTGTTATTTAGGAATATCAGAATATTTAATGGAACATTCGGTCTGAAAATTGTCGACATGTACTGTGTAACCAAATATCCACTAATCCTATTCATTTGTTTCCAGATTACCAATTATCAATGTGATAATAGTATGATAATTTACACACATCTCTCATAATAAAAATATTCGTTTCGCGTGTATAGTATATTTGAATTGCTGTACTACAAAAAATATGCAAATAGGGCAGACGTTTAGAAGTAAAAACGAAGTTATCCAGGAAAGTATAACTAGGTAGTTAAAATGCAATTACTTGCAATAGGCAAGTCAAAGATATTTATGTAAATAGATAGACGTGTGTAGTTACATGTTAATTATATTATTATGATCGTTTGTTAAATATGTATCATAAGGTAAATGGAATAACTTGGGTAATGTTATAAGGCGAAATAAGTCAGAAATACGGGGTTATAAGGCGAATTATAATTTTATTACTTACTGGTTACTTTACCTTTACTTGGATAATAATAGGCAACAAAGTTGCAACTTTGGATCTGTTTCTGCTTCATACCATGAAACCTAAGGTTGCTCTGGAGGGGGTACAAACCTCCAAATCATCCAAAATTTGAGGGGGGGCGCGGAGCGCGTGAGCTCGTCCCCGGAGGGGCGAGGATTTTTTGAAATTGGGGTATATGGGGAGTATAGGAAAACCGCTTTTAAACATCATTTGAGCGATATAAAACACGCTCATTTATTTGGGTTTTCTAGGATTTCATTCTCCAGCCCTTCTGGCTGGAAGGGGTACTACTCCAGCCCTTCGGGATGAAAGGGGTCCACCTCCAGCCCTTCGGGCTGGAGGGGGTCCACAGACTGCCCAGATACCTAGGTTTCATGGTATGTTCTGCTTGGATTTCACATTCGAATATGTTATAAAAAATAGCTAAAATTGAAAAGTTATCCGTACGTCTTGTTACAAATGTGTTGTTAACTGCTATATGTATATTACACTTATTTTGGGGAGTAAAATGTGATAACAAATTAATGGTCAATTATAGTGTTCATCCATTCCGAAATGTGGCATTAGTAGTTGTCATCTAACATATCTAATTATTACCGTTAGTAGCTCATTCAATTTTATGAGGTTCAAATTATTATCTGGGGTTTTAAATCGATTTAAAGTTATCACTATCAGTTAAGTAGTTCGAACAGTTTACACTTGGGTATTCTCTAGTAAAAGAAATCTTATGCATATTCAATGTATTTACATGGCTATATCTTACATTCTGCTGCCATATTTATAATGTCAATTTTATTACTGGAATGTTTCACAACATTCACTCACCCTCACAAAGCATACGAATTTTGTAGATGTAAGATGTAATTGCTATCTCTTAAGTACACTCTACATTGCACAATATGGTTTTATTATTGCATGTATTATGCATGTGTACATGCATTAACTTACTATTAAGCATATAATTCGAAGATGATGGATTAATAAGACAAATTGTAGGAAAGCATATGATGACAAAAGGTTATCTTCATAAGTTAAGCAATCTCAGTTTCTAATGCAGTATACTAAAACTTGTCACATATCAGAATATCAGAAGCATCAGTCAGTTCATGTACAAAACAGCAAATAGTTGGGATATCGATGTCGCCCTTGTACATCTAGGCCTAGGTAAATACACTAGACTTAGTAATTAATATTATAGTCCAATAAAAATTCCGTCAGCAGACGGAGATGACTTGATCAAAACAGATAATATACTATTCAATGCATCCGGAATCTTGATCATCAATTTCTTCTTGGAGTTAACGTAATTAATATTAGCCAAAGGAAGGATTCGCATCGTACGCACAAATAACTGTACAAGTTGTATTCATACTTAGATAAACGTATTGAAAATGTGGCAAGACAACTCAATCCTAGCAGATTTTCAAGATTTGTCATTAGATTTTGTCAAGTTTACTGCTCTTCACAAGGACTACACACACAAACTAAATGAAATTGGGGAACTGCAAGCAAAATGTACAAAAGAACTTAATCATCAACGCTACCAACTGAGCAAAATCCGGAAATCAATAGATAAACTTAGGAAATCGAAAAAGGATGGGAAAACTTTACAGGACCTTGCAGAGCTAGAGAAGAAAGTCGAAGAAAGGCAAATTGAACTATTTGTGATGGAAGAAGCTCTGCCCAAGAAAAGTCGTCTATATCTTCGAATCGTTCTTGGAAATGTCAACGTTAGTATTCTGAATAAGGTAAGTTAACTAAATCATTAAATTATTTATAATAATTATCATGATGTATGTAATTTATAAAATACAATTTATTACTCATTACAATGATTATAGGACGAAAAATTCAGGTACAAAGACGAATATGAGAAGTTCAAGCTTATAGTTTACTGCGGAGCGATGCTGATGTCCATAGCAAATATTTGCGTAGAATCTCGCGTATTAGATTTGCTCTTCAAATTCCTTTTGGTTTGGTACTACTGCACACTGACAATTCGGGAGAGTATTTTGAAAGTCAATGGATCAACAATGAAGGGATGGTGGCGGTAAGTATTACTATACCAGCAATTATCTGTAATAGCACATGAGTGTAGCATACGCTGATAAGTCCCAACTTTACTTATTTTTTAGTGTTCACCACTTTGTCTTCACTGCCCTCTCTGGTGTACTCCTAATTTGGCCTGACGATGATTTGTACGTGGATTCCTTCAAGAACCAACTGATGATCTTCAGTATTTACATCAGTTTTGTGCAATTTCTCCAGTTCAACTACCAACGGGGATGTTTATATCGTCTCAGGGCTCTTGGCGAAAGACACAATATGGACATCACCATTGAAGGATTTCACTCATATATGTTTCGTGGACTCAGTTTCCTGCTTCCCTTCCTCTTTATTGGATATCTGTATGAACTGTACAATGCATATGTACTCTATGAACTCAGTTTTCATCCTAGAGCTACGTGGCCGATACCAGTACTCAGTGGATTATTTTTCGTTGTCTTCCTTGGTAATATGATAACCACATTAATGGTCGTTCCTCAAAAGCTAAAGGAAAAGGTTAAATTGAGAGGAAGATTTGGCCTGGTGCAGTTACTTCGTAGGAAAATGTCCATGATCAATATAAATAGCAGCTCAAACAACGGAGGTCGAGCTTCAAACAAAACTGAGTGACCACTTTGATTTTCTCAAAATTGCAAAAAGGTCTATGTATGGTTAAGTACAATAATATATACATATACATAATATACATTATATATACATAATATTTGAAAAATAAGATTGGTTTAAACCTGACATTGACATGATATATAAAGTATAAAATATTTAATTATTACTCTGCAGTCTGCCATACTTATGTAAGTCAATTACAACCTTATAAGGGTTCTGAATCTTAATTGAATATTATAATTCAATGCTTATATATGTAATGTGCAAACGTACATAGTGTTCTTTAATAAGAGTACGTATATTTTAGTGGACAATACTTCTCATCTGCGTGTTTACTTTCACATTCAGTATAGCATACAACAGTACAGTACATGTACACTGTTAGCACAGAATCTATTCAGTAACATTGTAAGAATTAATTAATTGCGTAAATAAATGGTTGTGCGAAATGATTTTCCTATGTATTCCACTCTTTTCAGCTAAGAGCAGATATTAACATAGCACCCTGTATAGGGAAATGATCCTCTTCCGCTTTAAGTTATGAGTTTTTATACAAGTGTCCACAGTGAGCGGGTTTTGAAGGAATGGATGATCTGGTATTTTAAAGGAATTTCTTCATTCATTTTTGTTCCTTTTCTTTTACTTCATCGGAGGGAATATTTATGGGCCTGGTACGTTCAGAGAGGAATTGCATCCGTTCCGCTTTTATTCCGCGGTCTGTTGCTTTGAATGATGAAAGTGCCCCATTGCCTTTGACATTTTTGTATAAATACTTGAATCCTCTTCTCTCATTATAGTACATAGGATTGGCTGGCTCCTAGTATTTTATAAGTTGTTCATTACCACATTATACTCAAGTTACGGCAAAGAATGCCATGTATAAGAATACTATTTAAACACGTGGATATCTAACTTCATATTTTGTTTTCGTGGTACAACAGATCTTCTCGTCTTCTTTCTTCTCATCTTTCTTATGAAACGTACTTACATGCTTCAAGGAACTTCCCAACGAGTACGAGCCAGGACCAGGAGTGAATTTTAACTATTAAAAGCAAAAATATTGGGTCTCATATGTACAGGACATAAAAATCAGACTAAACACCAAAGGTTGATTCCCTGTTAACGTAATTGCTAAAGACAGAAATTCATGTGTAATAATCAACGAACATATTCAAGACGAGGTCGACGGACACTATGTACCCCACCATCATATGCATCTCTCTCTACTGTTGAGAAAACTCCATACAATCGACGACGAGGATCGGTGATTAAATCAACAAACCCCTTGGGTGTAAATATTGACTCAGGGATATTTTTTTCTGCTGTAGCCAGATATCCTTTGGAGAAAGAAAATCGCAAAAGACAATTCTATATCAATTCATATTTTATGGTGCAATTATTCATGAATTCATTTTTCAGAATGTGATGCGTAAGTGCCTACCAAATTTGATAAGTCCTCGAGGATCCTTCTTTTTTCTATATAGTTTGACTTTATCTTCCACTCCATCTGGGTACAGAAGGCCTTTTCTCGATCTTAGTAGTTGATCGACTGAAGATTGATGAGGGTCGTAGTAGCAACAGTCGGGCCTGGAGTATATATTTATAAACATAAATATGTATGTTTTCTTGTGGCTATTACAGCACAGTTCTTACGTGTTTTCCGGAAGTAGCTTTTTAAATGGTGAAGCAGTTTCAAATATCGTCCGTGTGGCCCCAGATAGGTTCTTCTTTTCCAAAATTTCATAAGGATTTCCATAAGCAGCTGCAGTTACAGAAAAGCAGAGGTCACAAGATTCAACTAAATACCGAAACTAATAAGCAGCATGCAAAGAAAATTATTCTTACTAGCACTCGGCTGAAGTTGAGTGGGTTCCTTGTCTGAAAATCGTTGTGTTTGTTTATTCAAGTAACCCTTCCCTAGTTGTAGTTTCTTTTTCTGTTGTATAGTGTAGTATTCATCAGTGTAATAACTTCCAGGTCCTAAATGTGTGGTCTGCAAAAATATCTGAGTAAAAGTTACTAAGGTACGGACATTAAAATTCAATTTTCACTTCATGTCATATGCATTCAACCTCGGCTGCTTTGAGTAGTTTGTGCTTCCTTCTCATTTCACAAGAAACAGGGTAGACCATTTCATAGTTTTCAAGTTGGATTCTCCACAGAGTATTTTTCATTCGAGTGAAGTCCGGTTCCGGTATGTGTTCAAGATCTTCATTTTCTCGAAAACCCCTCCTCTTATGTTTGATGGGGACTCGAGGAGCTAAATAACCCGGTCCTTTTGCTTCCCTCTACAGAAATAAGCCTATTTACAACAATCTAGCTATGGATTTACAGAATATCCTAAATAATATTATGTGATTGGAATTTCCTTAGTAAATGGCAGCTTTAAAATGTACCTCGATTGTCAGTGCTTTTGCGTCTACGTGCTGCAACTTTTCCAGCCTGTACCTCTCCTTTATCTTTTTTATTTTCTCCATTGTTTCTACAGACACTGTCGCTCCGTAATAGTCACGTAATTTCTCCTGAGCTTTACGAATATTTTGCGTTTTATTCATGCGGGTAGTTCCCAACAAGTTTCTCAAATGCTTCCTCAGACGTTCCTCTGTAGGGACTATGGCTTCCAGAACTTTGTTCTTCTCTCCTGGTTTTTGGGCGGGGATAAGGAAAGCTCTAGTTGTAAGTTTCTTGAAAGCCTCCTCTTTGTCATAGGCCTTTTCGTATTGTGCGCTGAGCACAGCGTCGTGGCACGCCTCGGTTTCATGTAGACCTTCACAAACTCTCGCCTCGAAGGCTACCTGGCCAAATTCCTTTGGTACGGGCTCCATCTCACTCTCCGATGTCTCATTAGTAGATTGATACTCTGATGCGAATGCCTCTGCGCTCATGTCATCACTAACTGAACATGAAAAACTTCCTGCACTGCCAATAGATTCGCCATAATACTCGTCCATTTCCGACTGGTTCCCAATGTGTTTTTCGCCAATCTGTTCATCATATTGGGATAAGCTACTAAATAGATTTGATTACTCTGTGGAAATATATTAGGAATATATATTGTACAAAGCACACTTACAAAGTACACCGATTCTTCGGATTTGTTGTCCATTTTATGTTTCCAAATAGGGCACACCCAGATGTCCTAATGTTGGATTTCGTTTCAGATACCCAGATACAGTTATTAGAGTTAAACACTTTGTCACATATGTTGGCCTAGGTAACAAGTACACTTTAGTTTAGTTACCAAAAATCTCAGTTAAAAATGGCCATAATAATTGCCCATAAAA
>JABASH010005330.1:0-12290 GCA_019776445.1 Tomocerus maximus | reverse complement strand
ACTAATTACCTGTACAACATTATTTACTTTGACATGAAATCTCAATTAAAGAGCTATCATAATTACGTTATGTATTAACATTTTAGATAAACTATTAACAACTATTTTTCATATCTTTTATCATTATCTAATTTCATGGAAAGCTGAAATTACGAATAATAAAGAGTAAACTTACTGAATACAGTATCGATTAACTTCAGAAACGATAGTGACAATTGGATATTAAGGAAAATGTCAAAAATGATCCAACACCAATAAAGTATATTTTATAATACAATCAAAACATTAGAAAGTACTATGGGTACAAACGAGCTAAAATTCTAATAGAACAGTTTAGTTTTACCCAAGACCTCATTGATATTTTCAGCTAAGGGATGTTGCTACGTGAGAGATGATAAGGCAAATATGGCACTAAACAGAGCAGAGATTATACTAATAAATGTAGTATTAGATAATAAGATAAATACATACTTACTTATATTAAAATATTTTAGAGAAATATAATAACTAATTATGGACCTGGTACAAGACAATTTTGCAACCAATCAAATCATTCCTAGACAACAAAACAGAAAAGAAACAAAAAAGTACAGAGAAAATGAAGGCAACAAGTAAATGTGTTCCAATGCGTGTTGAGTCATAATGTACAGATTAATGTTATATAGCACTGATGAAAAATGAAAAATTCTGTAGTGATTGAACCCAAGGTATAAAGGTAAGTCCACCAATTTAAAAATTTTCACATTTCAATATAAATATATAACATACATACATATTTATGAAACCAATTTTAATTGTTTACAAGAAGTTCACCGCAGGACCACGTCACCTGCTCTTTTTCTAATTTCTAATTACAAATTACAGACATTATCCAAGAAGTCTCATTTTCGAATAGGTACGCTATTTTGTATTAACTCCAATTCTTGGTCTGCACGCTTTCTTACAGAGTTTGAATGATGTCATATTTCTTGCGTAAATCAATCTTCTGATTCTTTGGATCTAACTTTTCCTTCTTTCTTGCCGCCAGCATGGCCCTCATTTCTTGAGCTGTCATATTTAAATCAAGGGTGTTCGTCTTTAAAAGAATAGGAGTTGGTGAAGGAGAAGCAGAACTTCCTGGCGGTGTCGGCGATGCACCTGTCGAATTTGCATCGTCATAATTAAATCCGTTTCTCGAACTTTTCGGCAATGAATCAGTTTTACTCTGCAAAACAAAAATAAGTTTAGTTAGTCAATGTTAAACGAAACATACATAAGCCATTCTTAATTTCGTTTACACCAAAATACATATATGCTCATATTATATCTACATGATATACAAATAGAACGTTTCTGTATCCCTATTAGAAACGTACTATTCTAAACTTGAAAAATGATTTTAAACCAGGGTTCAAGTTCCCATCTATTTAATACATTTAACGCTGTAGCTTAGATCTCCGCTGTTCGTATTCTACATTCAAACAATCGGATTGTTTTACCGAAGGAGTAAACACTCTATTAATAAACTTTCTACTCCACTGATTGCGGGTGTATTTCTTTGACAGAGGAATTCTTACGCAATATTACACCTTACGCATAGATATATTGTTAATACTACGACGCCGGTGTTACTTGAGTACAGATATGACTTCTCGAAAAGTGATTTCACACGGCCACAGTCAGCTACTCAAGTACCGCATCGAAAGATCACGTTCTCACACTTCTGAACACAACATGCTCATTACATTATCGAAATTCCTCAAGGAGGATTAAAAGGAGGCGTCACGGCAACAAAATAATCGTATTTCATTCGATATGGTTATCCAATTTCAAAATTCTGATTTACATCATAACTCAACTTCCAAATATGCCAATAATTACGTGAACACCATGGATTTTTTATCCTGCTGCTTGTCCCTTCATTCTTTTACTAAGTATTTACTACCAACATAAAAAAATCATTACTGCAGGAAACGATTGTATACAGACAGATAGTTAATAAAAAATAAATTAGTATGTACGAATATTAATTTGATTTGTTTGATTTAAAAAAACTAGATTTAAAGAAGATGGACAAATTGTAGGAAAATGAATTCTGAGGACGGGCGGTTAGAGATTAATATTAATCGTGACATGGCTTTTCTGGAGTCTGGAGATGCGCGTCTAGGGACCGTTTAGGATAAAGCGTTTAAAGAAGAAATTTGTTTTGGAAAAAATTGGATTTATAATGACGAAATATCATTACGAAATATAAATGAGGACGTTGATATGAATAATTTTGACTAGAGTAGCTTTAAATTATATCTCTGACATAAATGCTTTTTAGCGGGTAAACCCAGAAATTGTGTAAGTAAGTATATCAAGCTGTTACTTCAACTTTTGATGCCCTACTGATGCCTTTTCATCATAGCTAGAAAGGCAAGCCTCATTTGATAGTTATTACTTAAATAATTAGCAACACAATTAAGAAAAATCTCTTTCCTACTGAAACTGCATTTTGTTTGGCTTAAAACGAGCCATCACGAAAAATGTTTTAGTGGAATACAAAGCAAAACATTTTCATTTAATGCAAAAAAACTATGTATCCACCTTACTAGTACATATTACATACATACAACTTGAAATGGCATTCCTAGCTGGGAGTATCAACCTATCTCTCAGGCCATATACACGAGAACGTTTAATTTTGTGATACAGAGGAATTCAAGCATTATTAAACCACAGAGAACAGTACAAATAACAGAATCGGGAAGACGGAAAAAACAACCTTGCTTTGATTTCATGTCAATATTTTCATTTCGCTAAAAGTAACCTTAGTCTGGTGAAATATTATTTTGTTCCTTTCCGCATCAATACAGACACTGATATTCTACTAAATATGTGTCTGTGTATTCATATAAAAGCACTATTGGTAAAATATACTTAGTGGTATAGATTGTATTCTCAGTCCTCAGCCGTCGTGTAGTGCATATGATAACATTATTGTTTTAGCTGAGAGTTGAGTTGGAGTATTGCTTACTTAGTATTGCATGAAGATACAAATTTTATGTCAATAATTCCATCAGGACTCGAAGTGGGCGTATGCAGCTCACTGGTAAAAGTAGAAAACGGAATATGTGGGCTCAACTATAGCTACATCGGTAGTGTACGATATTCATACGCTCTACGATATTATGTCATGCGAAAACACAAAACAAAAATGAATTCTAAGGATAAAGTTATGGACATGAATATAAATTATTATTGCAGAGTGCAATCCTCATTCAATAAGTAATTGGGGTTCTCAATTAACCAAACTGCCATCTCACACTTATAAACATTATACACATATAAACACTTATACATGTTATGGTTTCTATGATTGAGACTCCGTTGTCTTAAGACACACGAGTTTGTATTAAAATTAAGTTTTCATAAGTATGCTTATGTCAAAATTTGTTAAATATGGAACAAATCCTTAATAGAATTCGACAAGCAGAATCTTATAAAAATAGATACATCATTCACCATAATAAATTTAGTCAGGTAACCATTTTTCAAACCATAAAATCGACCAGATATCGTCTTCAAATAACACTATTCAAATTTTGATGTTCATAAATATTTTTGTAATACAGACTGACTCCTAAATCGTGAATTCATTTTCTTGGATCACATTTTTGACAGTTTGATATGCATTTTAAAACAAGTTTTAATATAAACTGACTTTCAAACAATCCGTAACGTTACATACTAGCACAATTCAGCAATAAATATACTATGTACATGCAGTACTGGGTGCTTCCATAAACTTTAACAAAATTTGTACAGGATTAGATAATAACTTAGCAAACATCCTGAAAATAGTATCTTAAGGCACATAAAAATACAGACATTATGGGCTACGTCAATATTCTGATAGTTTTTTTTACAGATATAAATATACAATCCCCAGAAGAAATACAACGCAACACGAAATAATAAATTTGAGACAAGCTTGGCTAACCTTTGCCTGGCTTTGACTCTGCAGCCAATGAGTCACAGTCACGATGGACCAATCTCCAAAGAAATATTGAACACACGTTAAGAAATAGGAAGACGGTCTAACATGAGAATTTTGAAGGAATTTTTCAGCGAATTGCTATTCTATTTTATAAGGATGAAATAGATTCATTATAATATGCCGCTGCCTAATCATCAGCATAACTAAGTTAAAACAAGCAACGTTAATTATACCGGCTTAGGACCCCGCTGATCTCAGGATAACGCTTCCTGAGTTTGTTCGCATTCAGTTATTTTTTTGATATTGGAATAGTAACAGATTTGTATCCGCATTTCTTTCGCGTCCGCATGGAGTGGGAATTAAAAACGTGGCTGAACTACTTTTTCTATCGAACAATAAAAGTCTTATTACTAATGCTCGAATCCAAGAGAGCTGCATCACCACCATGCATTAGTCAACACAATTTGAGGAAGGAGATTATGAATATTTAGTTGAATGATTCATACAGAGTTTGGCTGAAGTCATATCAAGATGATTCATTTCATTTAGGAAACATTTTTCTTGCTATACTATTGGCGAAATGCTGTCAGAAACGATTTACGCTTTAATCTTAAAATTCTGTATTGAGCAAATAAAGTGTCCTGAATTAATATAATTTTGTTTTAAACCGCATAAGTAAATAAATTTTTAACTATTGCGATTTTTCATGACGCGGACAGAAATGTCAATGGAATTTATTAGTGCGGCACTTGAGCGATTTAGGACATGCTGTATTTATGGCACCCTTCCTACTACAATGACACAGAAGAAAAATGCATACCTAATTGATAATTGAACAAATGAATGAACGGACAGTGACACGACACGAATGACATTATGCGCGATGCATGCGAATAAAGGAAATCAATCGAGCCGGTTTATCTTTTTTTATTTATCTAGGTACAAGTTACTGACGTCACTAAACGGCCTGTAAACCTGTGCAAAGAGTCGATAGTCGATAGATGAACAGGAAGGCTCATTAATTTGCCATTTTGATGTGTTACCATATAGTAATAGTGCATGATACGGAACGAATATCAATGAATTGAACGTAAAACTTATAATTAGGGAATCTGTAGGTAACGATATTCAAATGTTAACTCAATAGTCCATTAAGTGTCATTAGTTAGCCTGTTGCATGACACATATGCAAATTAATCATATAGTTCTGAAGTTTTCAAAAATTAAATTTCTTTTATGTATTTTAAACCAATCACAGACAATCAATGACTGAATTACTTAGATTGAATGATATTTTTGTGTCCGTAAACGATACTATACACACCCATTCAATTTTATTTTAACAGTTGTAATTATATTTTGGGAATTTTTTTTCTTCATAACATAAAAATGTGCTTGAGTATTTAATGTAAACATTAAAAATACTTACTTTGTTATTATGACTACTTATTACGATTCAGAAATAATGTGTAGGTACTACTACTGCAGATGTTAATGAATATTTTACTATTTTTAAAGCAAGTGCATGCTAATATACAGCAAAAATATTTAATAGTCAATAAAAATGCACAATGACACTATTATAAGTAGCGAGCGTACCTAGCTACATGTAGAAACAAGTTGTCCAAATAATTTTGCATTTTTCTAATGCGACAGTAATTTAAATTGCAAAAAAGCCTTAACGGAACCTACTGCACAGTGCACACTACCGATATAAGTGCAAAAATTGAGAACTGTTTGAGATAACTGCACAGAATACAGAACAAGTTTATTAGACTGACGTGACGATGACGACTTTAATGACTAGCAGCTTCAGCTGTAGACAACCGGCATTATTCTTTGTTCACAGATTAACAGGTTACTGTGCTTCTAACAAGCCCTTCAATCCACTTCCTCAACAATGAATTTCCATTCCACATAAGCCATATTCGGTAGGCGCTTATCTGAAGGGTAGATTGGGGCCGCTTGTCTGTTACACGCACTCAATGCATTGACGTGTGTAAATTGTGTACTGTTGACATGAATATAATTCCAGATAAACACCCTTTTATGTGCCACAATTAATCCTTTTAATGCTGCTGCAAATAAATATTGAAGGGTTAAATAAAATATATGTTTGCGTAACCCTATTGGCATAGTATATCTGCGTCTATTCCATTATCATCTCCATTTACAACAATGTCATCAAGAGATAACCACTGCGTATAGATAATTAGGTAGTAATTAGGTATTGCAGTGTTATATTTTTGTAGCAACGTAGCAAGTCTTGAAACGATAAACCTATGGAAAGCAGGAAGAATTTTTACATATTTGTATACAAATAATATTGACAGAATAAAAAATGCATAAACTAGGAAACTCAAAATGAAGAACTTGTCCATGTTGCATGAAATTTGTATTTAATTATACATTTTGAACAGCCTTTAGTGTTTGTAAACTTGATTTTAAACATGCAACTAGGTTCACCCAGTAGGAGACGGTAGCTTTGCTCAATGTAGTTGATTACGTTTACATAGATTAAGTCGGAAAGAATCTAGGTGCATAGTTCAATACGATTACTCGTATGGGTGATTGCTACCCACACAGCCAGGTAAAAGGAGCTTTATTAAAGATGAGCAACTTACTAGCCTTTCATTTAGCTCTAGTTATCAGTTATCTAACTAAACTAACGAAGTAACATACTCCGAGACTTATCACTACTATCAGGTTTCCTTTGATGTCTAAGTGGACAATCCAGGTTGGCGAATTGTAAGTGTTGTACAGTATAGGTACTGTTATTAGGATACTAAGTAGCACTATGTATGTCGCTCGTTGGGCTTTTAATTTGATGTAGACATAACAAATGTCTCAGTAAGCAGTTTGCATTAGTTTGCATCAAATTGTAGCAACAACTCCAACAACTAACTGCTTTTGCAGAAACTTTTAAACGATGTTAGGTCAAGTCTAAGCAACTGGCTTTTCCCTTGGTGTATTCACTCTCAGATTTATGGTGCACACACACAATGATCGTAACAAGTGTCCCTTTTGTTTGTATAAGGCACACAGTTAGACCCACCGTGCCGTATGGATAGACATTTAATGAATACTTCTTATGAAGGTAAAAATTCTTCTGGCACGATATGCAAAAAATACGTAATAGGGTTTCGCACGCTACATACATAAGATACACATAAGAGAGATAAACATATGCATTGTTGTTGAGGAGGAGTGAGGCACAAGCGAATGGCTAGGGACTGATCAAAGAAAACATTTTATTTTATGCAGTTTCGCAGAAGCCTCTAGGGCATTTGACATGACTTCACTCAGCATCAAATGCCATTCTCAACAGCCCAGAGTGGGATCTCTCAAGACTCACAAGTCCATAACAACAATGGTTCATCCCATTAGACAGTAAAGATCATGCTATTGCTCATCGGCATCGTTATATAAATAGACATTTATAGCTAGTTACCTATGAACTACTTTTAGAAACGCATACCTGCCTAGTTCTGACATAAATAACTTCTCTAGACGTCGCACATCACAGACACTTTTCTTTCCATGCATATATAATAAGCAAATTTTTCTATTACCGTCTGATTTAGATCATTTTAATGGAGATATGCAGTTTCTGTAGGCAAGCTTGTGAAATTATGTGGATTAAAAGCAAAAAAATATTGGAAAAATCTGTTGTGTAAGTACCTAGATAAACGAGAGCGTCGACAAATAATTTGTGCTAATTATTTCTTATTCCTCCTACGGGATTCTTATTAGTATTTACTATGTGAAATGGCTACTTTGTTCTCGCCTGTCGTAATTTCTATGTTAGCATTATGATTTTTAGTAGATGTATTATTACTTATTGTATTTGTTTTTAAATGTAGGTAGTGACTCCTTGATATAGTGGGTGCTGCGTCTTAAACTCCTTTTAAAGAAATGCTTCATACTTGCCTATAGCTCCATTGTTGAGAATTTCAATTACTAGAGTATATTAATACTCTTTATTGTTAGTTAGTTAGCGAGAGGTTAAGAAGTAAGCTACAGGATATATTATTAACAAATAATTCCATTATGTCACAATCGTTCATTGTCAGTCGCACTATCTTATCGAGAAAATGGGACCAATTGAAAGCAGAGTTGGATATGGTAATGGCATACGTATAGAAAGTGACAAGAGCATCCTATAGGATTCAGTCAGATAAAACATAAAAACGCTAATTCCAAATAGTTCCTGTCTTCCATTATTACATATCAACTGTCCCACTAGACTACTCCTCTGATTGTGTTGATTTTATTTAGTTTCATTCTATTGGCTACAGTCCCGGCTTTATCACGACATTCATCAAACACTGCTAAATAAGCTAGGTCTTCTGGCTTAACTATTTTGTACAGGGTAGCCCATCCTCTCAATCTCAACCCAAGATGTATTTGAAGGTAACTCCGTGACATCGAGAGTACCATTCATCAATGAAGTTATCTATCCCTAAACTAAATACCCATGACTTGATCTGTATTGAATATGTTATTATCGAAATTAATCAATCATTATCTTAACACTTTTTTTCCCACCCTTTAACATCTTTAGCCTAAGCCGTGTAACATTTAAAGTTCTTACAAGTGCCATGAGACAAAAACAAGTTATTTTTATATGTTTTAGCAACTTTGTCATTTAAGATACTTTATCGACTTACTTTTTAAAGCAATTTAGAATGCAGTATATAAATATCTAAAAATAACAGATTAGGAGTCCATGTGGAGCAGTTTTACCAATTAGTGATATTTAAACACGTAGCATGGATATACAAACGAAAGTTTGTACTTATTGCTGAAGTAATAACACATTTAATATTAAACTGTCACACAGTAACATGTTTTTGTGCCAATTGGCTTTCTACCTCTCACTAATACTGGGCCTTTAGTTTGTGAGATGATGATTAATGTGACACACACAAACAGCAGATACTTCCTTTGGTGTGCTACAGTGCTACCTGATATTGCCATAAATATCATTTAAAAGGCAGAAGTTTGACATAAATGTCGAAAGACTGTCGAACAAACTTTTCATCTCACTCATTTAGTTCAATGTAAGAACTTCCAGCACTAAATTCCCTAACAGAAATACCATAGAAAAAAATTACAAATATATTATTGCGCATTAACCTACAATTGTACTCGAAATCAGTTGATTATTGTCAAAGCCTATACCCCTATTGGCGTGTACTTATAATTGAGCTTGTGATAAGAGTCAAAGAGTATGTGTTAAGTAAACAGAACATCCACTGTTTTTTGTAAACTTTAGTAAACATGGAATAACAAAAAACATGTACTATTCTCACTGTCACAACAATTCAACAAAATCCATTTGCACATACTATTGTATACTAATATGTAGCATAGTGATACAATTCTTATTAAGTGGCAATGTTGCACTAGTTAATTTTAGTATTGTAAGAGTTGTGTGTATAAATTTTTATGCCTAGGGTTATGGTGAAGATTCTTCGGAGATTTGTTTATAGTGCCATGCCATTATATTAATATCGGAAATTTCATCATCGAAGAATGTTGGGCTTGCAAATATTTACCAATAGCTGTGCTGTGGTTACAATAAATAATTTTCTTGAAAGCGGAGGTGGTTGTTCTGATAAAATGTGTCTGCCTCTATTAGTTATTGCCTGTTCTGTAGTAACCGTTGCGCTGTGATGATAAATATAGCATTTTACTGCTTATGCATATCCATTAACATTATCATTATCCTACATGCGGTAAACTCAATCATCAGATCATTAGAATAATTCGTAGGTTGTTGCTAGTAATCTAGCAGCGTCTATTTTTGTATGACTATGTACTTTGGCATTATTTTTAGGAATGTGCAACATTATCATTTATTATAGACCGTTTGTACTCTGAGTTTATATGCATTAGTGACTAACTAGACATCTCTACCAATGGAGTATATAGTATAAAGATACCCTTCTAAAGAAAACGTCGCTTTCACTTGTACGAGTCGTTGTTGTCAATTTGAAATTTGACTGACGGCCCATAGTTTGGCATCAGCAATGCAACAAAGAACATACATTATTATTTATTGCCCAATTTGCTAGTGTTCCAACTGGATCGATATTTTTTATTTTAAAATGATTGAATGGATTTTGAATAAGTGACACCACAAAGTGGATGTAAAGTAGGCTTTTGCTCCAAGTCTGTAATCTACTCTTCGCCACGAAGAGTTATCATAAAAATTGTGAGAGAGGCTGAAACGGACTAATAGATAAGTAATGACCTGCTATTACAACAGCAGTGTACCTATTATGTATGTGGCTGACGACGAGGCAATGACATGTGTGATAAATGCGATCACCTGAATGGAAATATGGCAAATCAGTTGACAATTGCCTCTAGAGGAGGGCCCATGTAATCTGTCATTTTTTTGTCCGCGGAGGAATTTTATGAGAATTCTTTTATTTGTATTTCCTGTGTGTACATAACCAAGCTAATAAAACTAACTATACTAAATGATATGTGTTTCCAGTTAATTGCCATTGCAAGTAGTGCATGTAATAAGTACAACTGTACACACTGCCTACGCCAAACGGCTAAAGGTACATTACTTAAATATAAATCACGTAAGTATGTATAAACACATTATTCTTTCGCTAGTACCTACTACATATTTTCTATTGGAAACAAAGGCATTTTGCAATCTGTTTTTTCCAGAATAGGGAGATAAAATGGCAATTGAATCTTCAAAAAGTATATTATGTGCTATTGTGATATGATTGGTCTTAAGTAGTATTAAGCATGTACACGTCATTATTTATCGCTGCATTATGTTAAGTCTGACACTGTTTGAGAATCCATTCATATGTATTGCATCAACACTCTTACGTGCAATATCGTGTAATAAGTTTTTGCAGGCAACAGTTAGGGAAATGGAGCATCTTTAACACGTGAGTAGTTTGGACTTCAACTTATATTTCATTCATTTTGCATTGCAAATATCCTTACTGGTTCTGTAGTCCCAGTATTCTTACAGTCCCAGCATTTTCTTTGAATATCATCCACTGCTAATGCTTCTCTGAGGTACTCTTAATGAGTTCTTCTGTCTGCGATAATCATAATTCCATTTCGTTTTCAAAGACCTTCCCACAGTCCACTTACTTAACGTGCATACATAGGATTGTAGTATTTCTGATTCACATGAGTATTTCTACTGCCAAAGTCTCACTCTTCATGGCCACTATTACTAAAATCTCACACAACTCTATATTGGCTATATAGTGTAATATTCTTTCATCTAATTCATTACTATATCCATTCTATCTAATACTATCATCCATAAAGTCACTCACGAGCTACGTCGTTGACGTAAACCCCATTACAGAAGTAAGTACAAAAAAGCTATGAGACTAATGTTAGCTTTATAATGCTATCTACTACTATTATGCACTGACTGGTGTCCCGTCTGTCTGATGATGACTGGCGTGATGGTATAAAGCAATTTCTAAGACTAACCCAATCTCATCAGCATATCAAGAGGAGAATGGATATTTGATATTCATGTGCGAAACACTCTTCGACACTATTTGCTACAAACAATAAAGACAATATACATGACATGAACACAAATAATGAAATTATACATAATATATTAAATTGCAGGGGCCATGGCCTGACCTGAGTATCTCACCTCATGCATGTTTGTCGCATTGCCAATTACTGAATTGATTACTTTAATGAAACTGAGAATAATTTAGCGCAGTCCAAATTACTATTCATATGCTCAGCACTATAGGTCGTTAATGTAGTACAATGCTATGATTAACTATTTTTAGATGTCATGGACAATTAAGACGTCGACGTGACTGCAATAATTACTCCGCTCCTCTCACCAGTTACGAACTATGGCATGTACCAATTTCAATAAGAGCACAAGCTTCATGAGAACGAACAACTGGATTCATATTGAGGGTTTCTGATTTCGGATCCGGTCATCACCAGTTTATAGGAATGTATTTATGTCCACGTAAAACTAACGAATCATCGTTAGATTGTATTCTGGCATTCGTATTGTATTGAATCTGATACACATACACCGGCTAAGCTATTTATTGCTACAGATAGTCATAAATTTATTGATTTAGGTCTGTAGTAGTATTTTTATCATAATCCTTACAGCCTTGACTTTAATTTCCAACCTATTATACTTCCGAACGAACTAAATAGTAAATATAATAATGTCGAATAAACATTTGACATTAGTAAATTGAAAACACAAAAATAACTGTAAATGCTTAGTCAATCATCCAGGACTATCATAGACTGAACTAAATATATAGAATATAGATACATT
>JABASH010005329.1:0-12290 GCA_019776445.1 Tomocerus maximus | reverse complement strand
AAACAACCTCTTCTCTCTATATACTTTTAATAGGGCACATTATTTACTTTCGTCCATGTATGTGCAAAATGTTACCCTTCGTATCAACTAAAGTTTCTTATTTGGTACCCATGCATTCTAAATGCTGAAATGTCTAGCTGTGCCAACGTATACAGTGCAATTGCTTAGTATTTATGCATGGAAAGTGTACTTATTTTTGGTATATTCTATGCGTATGGTACTTGTAAGGGTAAAGACTCAGTCCGTCGTCTTCAGTGTGCATTTAGTGGCTTGACATAAGGTTTGTTACAGGCTGGGCCTTTCCCCCTACTCTACTATCACTACCATAACAATATCAGTGTAAGCGGGCACAGAGATAGCCGCTACAAATAAATGGCTTCTATTTACTCCTAGGAAGGAAGGCAGTCGGTCGACAGAGACTTACACACGAGGCTCCCAGTTTCACTTGCACTGCTACTGCACTCCAAACTTTAACTTTCTATTCATATGCATTAATGCTATTCCACATACAGAATCAACAGAACCCAAGTGTTGTTATTATTAATCTAAGGAATATTATCATTTCCCTGTTTTAATAATTCTTCTTTTTATATGTAATTGACTTCGCTTTTCCCAAATTGCTAACTATTTTCGATTTTTGTTCGTGTGAAATATGCTGCGTTTGGGTAACTAGCACAATGCTTTAACTGTATGCACATGAGCCGTATATTAACACGCATGGCACAATTACAAACGAATGAATCCATGACAGTATTTGTAAGCATACTATTGTATTTACCACTAACTAACATACGCATACGAGGGGAACATTTTATTATTGCAACATTACACGCATAAATATTTCGTGTCTCTTACAGACAATTCGGCATTCACTCTCTGTAGTTAGAAAATGGACAAATGTAATTAAAGGAGTATCGATCTAGAAAAGACATTGACATTCTAATACAAATGGAGAACAGCATTTGATGTATTCTTCTTAGTTAATGTACTACAGCTATTTCATTCCTAAGCTCATATGTTGCACTCAGTTTATACATATTTCGAATTTGGGAGTTGGAGCAATTTTTCAAACCTATATAACTGTACTACTACATAATTATGTAGTTTGGATAATGACAATTATGCGAGCTCTGAATGACGCAATGAAAAATCTGA
The DNA here is from genome assembly GCA_019776445.1 of Tomocerus maximus. Lineage (NCBI taxonomy): Eukaryota > Metazoa > Arthropoda > Collembola > Entomobryomorpha > Tomoceridae > Tomocerus > Tomocerus maximus. Next base: position 11,135 of record JABASH010005329.1, on the reverse strand, counting down.
AAGGATTAACTGTAGTAGAGTATAATCATTAATTTAGTCACCGAATTGAAATGGTTTTCAATAATGCTAGAAACAAGTTCACAAGTGTTTTTCATGGATTGGCATAATTTCAATCTTATCATGAATCATGACCCTCGCACTATTTAATTGCAAAAGCACTTGTAAAGTCATCGATTGGGTAAAATACTGGCGTCGGGTGCCATATGCACTTTAAAATTCAGATGGGTGGCACACGCCAGGCAACTCAATAAGTAAAAGGCCTTTACTAGAAATATTGATATTGCAAACTCAGCGAGAACAAAGAACAAGTCACTTGTTTTGACTATACCACGCTACGGCCACACTGTACTAAAATTATTCATTGATAATAAGTAGACCATAAGTTAGCCCCTGCTAAATTATTCGAGGCAAACGAGGTTAGCCATGTCTTTTAAATCAACAAAAGTTCCGACACAAAGCACCCATTATAGTTTTCGGGGATTTAGTTTATTTCCAAATAACAGACCACCGGGTAGCATTATCTGTCTGTGGAACAAGATAACAATTTACTAAACAGATTTTACTTTGTAAATATAACCAATACCTTATTATACAGTAAAATACTCAAACAATTTTATTATTCCCTGTTATTATTGTCATACAAAAGAGGGGCGAAAGTTTTGTCTTCAACGTTCTTTCCTTACCGCAAGTAAATAATTATAACTATAGAGGTATAACATTTATATTGTATTGCATCTGCAGTTTACTGAATGTACCTACATGAAAAGTTTTGCATGCTTTGTGCAATTATATTTTTGGCTTTAAATAAAAGACCATTGCACAATTCAACCATAATGACTAACACTTACATGTACTCTTTTTGCACTATTGGTAGAATCTAATAGAATTTATTCAGAACAAAAACAAGTTGTTTTGATGTGGAACGTGTAATTAGATTTATTCTAGGATTTTACTGTCCTAATTCCCATTACTGACATTTAGTTTAATTAACCCATCAGATTACATGGAAATAGTGATTTGAAGTGACTGTGATTTGGTAATAAAAAATTAAATGAATCTGCGAATTGTGATTAGATTGAGGAAGAAATAATTTCTCCAACCATGAAAAATAACAATTTACAAAATGCAGTAGCATCTAAAAGTTAATATGTAATGTTTCTGACTCTCTGGGTTGGATTTCATTTTGAGTTTAGTGTTAGAGTTGCCAATAGTATATATTACTAAAAGGTTGTTGTACTTAGGTTGATGTGAGCTATGATGCTCTTAGAAAGACGGGAAAAGTTGGGATCTTGTGTTTTGTAGGGAAGAAGAAGGCGTTATTATGTAATGTATGTCAGTTGAGTTGAGGGAGCATTAGATTAGATCGAGATCCGAAACATACGGGCACAGAGTGGCAGTCAACAGTCTCTCTAGCTGATTGTGAGTTTCTGTTAATACAATAGGATCGAATGCTGCGACAAAATTGAGTAAAATGTCGAAAATACAGATGAAAGCGACCTTCGGTGTTGAAAGTGAAATAAAAAGGGAAAGTTATAGTACTTTCAGTCTCCGGGAATAGAATTTAGTAGAATGAAATGGTGAACGTTTCTATTGTTATGTAACTTGTAGTAATGGAAGTGGAAATCTAAAGCATATAGATAGAGCCCACACTACTTCCCAAAAAAGTTTCTGGATTGTGTACCTACATAGCACCCACCCAACTTTGGTGCATTACGACAAGTACGTTATGTATCCAAGTTACATTATTGGTGTTGTTTAGGGCCTGCTGCAGTGGAACCAACTAAATTGTATTACCTATTGGATTCACTTAAACAAGAATAAACAGAATTTTCTTATTGTAACAATCTTTCAAGTGCTTACATATCAATTTACGTATTCTACAAAGCATAGCACACATTAGCGAGAAAGTAATTTAGTGCAGGGAAGAATCCTTTTTAGCGTTTTTTAATAGGGCTTTTGACTTTCGGTAATGGCTCTGCTATATAATAATAGATATTTGTAAGCAAATACCAAGGAAGTGTGTCTAGTGCAAGCGAAAGGTAAAGACATACTTACCTCATGCTTAAGAAGTATTATAAAGTTTAACAAAATAACTATGCAATGTTAATGCCCTGTAGGACAGACATAATGTAAGATATGAACTGCCAACCATTTACTTGCTAATGCAAGTGTAAAGTACATAAAGTAAAAGAGCTTTTTTACTGGCGAAAGTGTGGAAGCTGTTCTTTGTGGAACAAGGATTTATTTTAACTATGTCATTTTCCTAACGATTTCTCCTTTTTTGTCCTTTATACATACATCCTACTCCTTTAAGAATCCTACATCTAGTACAATTTACCTAAATGTGTATGTCCAATCCAAAACACATTCCTATATGTATATTTTAATACTGTGTGCGAACCAGTATGACGCATAGCTTACCTACTTAAATATGCAAACGCTCATGCAAAATACCTAGCTACGTGCATACTTAAACTTTGAAAGTAATCATGGCAAGATCCTGTAGCTCTTTTATTTTTTGTTAGTAAATGGGCTCCTTTATTTATTCATAAAATGTACACATATATATGAAAAGATCTTTCGGGCTAGTATACATGATCTTATACCTACAATACACGGAATAAATGATAATGCTCCGATTCAAAAGGATTTGCATCGTAAAATAAGCTTAAGCACACTCACTGCTGACCTGCAATTCCCTACGTACTTACATTTATTTCTACAGGATACAAAAAAATCCAGAATTTATCAAAACATCCAATGCGCAATAGAGTGTCTTCTTAAGGTATTCCATACAGTCCATTAATACTAATAAGTAGTCTATGTACAACCAATTAGATAAATGCTCTAAACAAAAAGGCAGAACTAAACAAATAGCACTTGCTATGCTGCAATGGATTATTAAATCAGGATTATTATAATGTAAGTTTAAGATAATTTGTGTAGATTAGTGTAAATAATGAAATTATGAAATGCTCCGCATTAGTGGCAGTAGTTGGGAGAAGTGATGTAATAGCAAAGTGGGGTTGAGTGCGTGATCACGCAGAGGTCATTCATAACACACGTACAAAACATTAAAATAAACACATTACACATGCAAAATAAGATTGAGAGAAAAACATTAGGCAGTAATTATCTGGACGAGAGACAGAAAAAACCATGAACTGACACACTCGTTGTGGGGTTAAGTGGCTGATCGCGCAGAGAGCACCCATAATGCATATACATGCATATGCGAAATGAGATTAAGAAAGAAGGACTAGTTAATGTAAGATAGAGAAATTGTTGTCTGAAGGAGAAACTGTGAACATCACTAAACTACTAACTACACTTGTTGTCCAGGAGCGAAGTTGTAAGCATCTGTTACGTAATGGAATAAATACGTACCAAGTGAACTAACCAAACCAACATTGACCAACGTAATTATTCTGCATACAAACATCACATAAAGCATTGGCTACACATAGGCGCGACAAGCTACCATCCATAGGTGGTTCGGTATCAGCGAGTATACTTGGTGCATCTATCAGAGAGTGTAAATTATACAATCGGCACTGGTTGCCGCGACATAAACACAAACCCTGGTTTAATTAACTTTATGAACATACGAACCGAGCTTAAGCATCGTTATCATCAACCCTAGCGGAACATTGTGTGAATATAAACACGTGCAGGTAAGTAAAAGTAAGTATTTTAATAATAAAAAAAATAATACATTAACAATATTTGAGCTATTAATTTTTTGCATCCCAGACCCGTGCCGACGATTGTTCAGATTGCTGTTATATGAAATGTATCTTTATATTATATCAGAGTCTATCTATAAATGGAGATGCGCGAATGTATCCACCCTAACTATTCTTCAGCTAAATACAATACGCAGGAAAAACTTTCTGCGTTAACCTGTAAGTAGAAAAGTTACGGATATCACTGATCAGTAGTAGGTATCATAAAACCAATGCTGACACTGCAGTAAAAGGGCCCAATTACCAAAGAGGAAGTAATGGAGGAGGGAAGAGTGGCAAAACTGCAAGCTTTTGAACTGAAGCATTTATCCACTTCTAATATCAAAGCAATTCCAGCGCAGTGACCTCAATTATTTGAAAATTCTTAAAATGCTCACGAATCTACATTTCATATGTGAAAAAGAGAAAACAAATGGTTGACTTGAAGTTTCATTCACAGTTCGGTATTACTAAATGCATACCTTCGGATTCATCAATAGCGCATAATTTCTGACCAAAGGTGAGCACTTGTCCAGAACAGGAAATTATTGTCTCCTGCAGACTCAACTTTGACTCTTTGTAGTAGTTCGATGACGTGGCTGAACGGGTGTCATTTACTTTGTCATGACTAACTACGAGGAAAGTGCAGCGTTGACATTACAGCTCGTAATTGTACTTTTATATTTGTACCATTCCGAAATATAGCTCTGACAAAAGTCATAGTATTCGATAGGCAGATCGCTGATTGACAGTAAAGTTTTGTCCAGATCAGTACGTAAATAAGTGTAAGAAGTATATCCATATAAGTGTAGTTAATAGTTAGAGGAAAGTCGAATGTGTTGGTAAAGCACTTTATAACGCTATTTTATGGGCGAATTTACGGCCTAAATATCATAGCTCCTGATGCTACTTTCGCTTTTCCAATGAAATTACTTTGCACACTTCTCCCGACCTCATTCATTGTTACCACATAAATGTAATGCACTGTCAAATCACTACGTTTAGCTTTTCTCCGTCTATGACTTCCTATACACAGATACACGTTACTGATCTTACGAATGGGCAATAAAACCCTTCGCAGTGATTTTTAGGGAATAATTGTATTCCTACAACCTCTATGTCTTAACAGTGCCCTTGCAGTCCACGACACACGTTTATTTATACAGTGCAAATTTCCTAATGCAATTCCACCACCATAAAATTGCAAACTACCGGAATGTGAGAACAGTAAAAGTAACTTTTGCTTTTGTAGCCCAACAAAACCGTCAGGGGTTCAGTGTAGTACATCTCTCACAGCAAATTATGGCCGTACCTATACATGTTGGTATACATGGACGTATACATGCATTGGCGACACCCTTAATTCTTATATTCTTACTTAAATCCGTGAAAAAACTTGTAATTAAGTCATCAGACTAGTGAACTTTAGTTTACATTTTCCTTTTCTTGCTAACTGTTAGAAACTATTGGATTATTCACATGATATTTTATGACTTCCCTTTGAAACAAAAAGGTATAACAGAAATAAACTACGATAGTTTGTATGATATGAGGTAGCAGAACTTGAAAAATAGAATTAGTGTACTAAAGTACATGGTTTGTCTATAAATACTACATTTGTACTTAAAGCACTTGCTACGCATCAGTCAACAAATGGCGAGTTCTGAGTTAGGAATGCAAAGATATTTTTAAGTACCTATAGGTATAATAAAATTCACTCGCAGTAATTTATGGTCGACCACAGTTGTGTCCGCTATTTATAAAGTAATGGAAAACCAGCTTTTTGCAAACAAGACAAATGATTCAATGAGTTGACCAAAGAATAGAAAATTCTGTTTTGTCTGTCATAAAAATGAGAAAGGGAAATAAACGAAGCTATTTGTATAACGAAGCGAAGGGCAACATGAAAAACTGTGTAAAGGAAAGAATTTGGTTCCCTTCTGTTCAATCACGAAAATCCTTCACAATTCATCTTCTAGTTTGCATTACTCTCAGCATTGTACAGATACATTCAAGGAAAACAGGATTGAATACATGATGGATGAAATTTTATTGGTTAGATGCATCGGGCATCGGTCAGATATATGATATAAACCTAAATTTTGGACAGATAATACATTTTGCATTGTGTATTGTTGTACATTTCCTAACTGACACAGAAATCAATGAAGCCAAAGAATCTAGGGATGTAATATTAGGTTACTATTGCTTCAGAGTAACTCTACACGGTACAAAACAACAGAAAGAAGAATACTTAGTTTAGCTGCTGAGTTGGATTGCTTTTTCCAGAAATGCATTTACTACGACTTCTTTCGAGTACCTTTATGATTGTATACCCATTTGAGCCTGTTTCAGTAGAGAGAAGAATAATAATTCAATTATACAATTCTAGGGAATTTGGATACAAGAACTGTCTACTTGCCTGTTGAAATGTTCTTTTGAATTGTATAGGTATGTAATCAAAGTTGGTGGAGTATGTAATTGATCGGAAGTTAACACTATTGTTTTGATAGAGAAATTAGGTTTTGTTCGGAGATATTTAAAAAAGTTGTGCCTATTATGTGTGGTTATACTATACGATTGAAAGTCTGACGTAAAATGTAGTAAAGTACAACAAAGTAAGTACCTTAGAGAAGATTGAAACTATCTACATGTAATATTAGTAGCATTGGGTAAAGGATGAAATAGATTGAATGTTAGAAGCCCTGTGGATGGATGACAAAGTCCGTTGAATATTGATGGAGTCCCATTCAAAGTTGAACTCAGCGTTTGCATTTTCTCCACAAAAGAAGCTCTTTCCAATTTCAAAGAGTAGAAAGTCAAAGAGAGACAGAGTGGAAGATGCCTTTTGGTGTATTGGAGAAACCTAAGAAAAATTCGGCATTACAACAACGTAGAGTTGGCGAGTTGGATGCAATATTATTATGACACTGATGGGTTTGGTAATAGAATACTCTGCATTGTATAGGCTTTCCTATGCTACTTCTCTAGTTCCTGGGTTATTGTGTATTTGTTGTCAAAGTAGGTGGGTAGGTCTCTAGTATCTTTTCTCTGTAAGTATACTCAAGCATTGCACTTTCTTCCTGTTTCCAAATTCTTGATTGTATTTCCTTGTTTATATACACAAAAGCTCTACTGATCGAATTGAATGTCATACTACACAGTTTAGTCACTAAGACTTATGTGTTTGACTTCAATATGCAATGCATTGCAGAAATCTGTATAGATATCTTCAAAGCCGTTCTGTATGTAGGGAACTAGGATTCTGTAGGAATACATACAACTGTAAGTCTAAGCCTACATAGACAGTTTTATAAGGTAAAAGTAGCCCCATGGATGTATAATGTAAGCCAGTGTAGAAGTAGAAGCTTAAGAAAAGGGAAAACATTTTACACAGATTGGAATTGCATTGCATCTCAACTTCCGATATGTATCTAATCTTAAGGGAAAGACCAAAAGAATCTTGAATCCTGACTGACTTACTTCCTATAGAGAAAAGAAATGCATTTTGTCCAAATGGGCTTTGCACAACGGAGAAATGGCGTGATACTTTAGGAAATAACAAAGAATAGTCTACGTCTGCTGGTGACAGTTGATCGGATTTGTGGCTAGTTGTGGATGGAAACCCTCCGTTAAAGTTCTTTTCCCTATTCTCTTCCACGTTACTTATACACCAAACTGCAGATGTTTACTATTTACGTACATTTATGCAAGCATTTCCTTTTCGCTGCTCAACTCAACTACCTATAAGTTCTCAACTACCATTCTGCATGTCACCGATGCGTATGTGGTGCATAGGATGAGTAAGGCACTGTATATATTTGCAAGCTTTGAATGGAGAATCTGAATGAAAAACGGGATTTCGGTTTCCGATTCACTTGCCCCACTTTCTGTGCAAACAACGTATTGGAATTTACTTTGTCTACCTTTACATAAACGAAACATTTTTAATCTTTAAACAGTTCCGAAAATAAGGTACTTCGTAGTAGCTTCTTTGGATTTGTTTCTATTAGCTAGCTGAAACACTAGCATATATTTTAGTACGCAGTGGCTGGTAATACATGGCCCTGCTTTATGTATTATGCACTTAGATGTTTGGGCACCCTATAGAAAGTTTTGTGTTCTGCAATTGACAGTGAAGTTTACCTGGTGAAAAATAGTAGCACCAGGTGTCAAGATCTTTGGGTCAGTTTCAGAATTTTTAGCTTTCCGCAAGGATTCGACCTGATTTCTTCCAAAATAAAACATTGAACTGCAAACTCTAGGGGACAAGGTAAAGTATTTTACTATCAAATGCTCGATACAGAATGCAGATTTAACGGAAAATTTAACGTTATCTTTTCTGTTCAAGGGCTGTGTGTGTACCAGATATATCTTATTTACTATATGCACAAGAGATAAAGATTTAGTAGTCTTTAGTCGTAGACATAGCGGGAAACTGGTTGGTTGTATGTAGGTAGGTGGTCTGTTTAGGCACATTATTACAACAAGGAAGGAACAAAACAGGGAATAACGCAAAGCGTAAAAGTATTGATAAATGATGAGTGCATTGCAGTAGCAAGACAGAAGAATTCAATTTGGCTCAGGCGAAGGAAGAAAAGGCGAGAGTCTGAGAGACGATGTGTATTATGTAAACTTGCCCCTTTTCATTTTTCGAGTCGTGCAGAAATTTATTGGGTACGGAAAACATCTATAACCTTTCTCCCAGTATGATTATATGCGTTCGTAGCTGAAGTGAGACACATTACTCAAGCCAGGAGAACCTACGCCAACCCAGCCACACACTGTAAGCAAGAGAAAGTATTATATTTACTCTTCTGTCAGACTCTACCTTTAACTCTCCTGTGTCTTTGACTATTGGCTTTGCTTTTAGGACTCGCTAAGGCTAATCGTAAGAAACTATTCTCTACCATCTTTCCAGACACATACTAACACACTATATACAGGCACGGTAAACATACATGTCTGAAAATGTTTTAACTCTTCTCTTTGTCTTACTGCTGATTGCGAGCTACATTTTATACATATTTATGTGTCGCAGTCACATCGGTTAAATCGGGCAGTATCATATACGATGTATTAATAGCGGGTAATTTAAACTCTATGTCATACCAGTTCATTCATTTTGAAAATCAGTTTATTATCGTCCTTGAATTGTGTCTATTAAGATTTCATCATCAATGTGGGTGTACAGAGTGTATTAGTGTATTAATACGAAATAACTTCATTGTAAAAACGTACATTTTATAATCTTAAGATTAGGCAAATACAACACCCACGAACAAGGCAGCGTCTATCTGGAAATCAAATCTTACTGTGGATCAAATGGCCTACGACAAATGTGCTGGCACATAATACTATTAACCTAATACCCACATAACAATGTACCTAACAATATTTTCCAGCGTTTTTTCTTGTTTCAAATGTTCCGAAGAGCACAGGAAGATAGAGGTATTTATTTTTGTGGCTAATGCCTTCGATCGACTCCTTTACTTCCTCTCCAGACAGACTTGAAAGATTGTATTCCCTTTGATTGTAAGTTCGTAGAAGGTGCATGCCTATACATAGGTACTTGTGTACCGTAGTCATCGCTTTGCTAACCCGTATCGTATTTTGGTATACATAAAATACCCAAATAAACCTGTACGCATTCGTTGTTTGCAAACTTTGCAATTCCCTTGATGCGTAATAAATTCTCCTTAAAATGCGTTTTTATTCTATTTATATCACTATACCAAACTTACACGTAATGCTGAAGAATAAAATCCATTTAAAATCACCTTAGGCCTTCCCTTGACTTATCACATCCTGTGGGACAGTATATGTAATCATTAGAAATGAAACAGCCAATGAAATCGCTGCATTTCAAATTATTGACCAATTTTGGAAGGCCTCTAGATGTGGTATGTCTAGAGCAGGCCTAAGGTAAGATTAATTCGTAATAGTATCATCTGTGTACTATTTTGGTTACATTATTAGTAATTCTAAGATTTATAATCGTTAAGTATTACTCTCTGAAAACTTTCTTTCCTTGATCCCTAAATTGTTTATGCCAAGGCAGGTACTAATGTGGTAAGTATGGTGGCTGCTTATATTTATTATTTGTATAGCTATGGGAGTGTGTGGTAGGGGGTTGGTAGGGGTAGGTAAGTATGTAGCTTAGTTATAGTAGCGCTATACTTTATTGACTGGTATCGTTAGGTATCCTTAAAGATATTGTGAGATCACGGATTGAATTGGTTGGGTGGACGAATATCAAAGTTGAAAGTCGAAGGTGACGTATGTGCCTTGAATGCCTTATATGCACTTTCTTGCAATGAATATTCTACTTGCCTCAGGACTTTTACTTCAACCGCGTTTCCTATATGATGTGCATACTGACGACTTCTTTAACACTCGTTTTTTATTGCTGTACTTTGTAGATTGCTAGGTTTTACTAGTCTTTTTAACTGACGTATTGCATTTTCAACCTTATCGTAACACATTCCCGTTTCAATTACACTCAATTGTATCATTATGTAATGTATTTGGATATTACTGAAGCAAACTAGGTCGATAGGTCCAAAAAGAACATATTTTGTATAAATTAGTAAATGCGCATCAGCAGTCTGGGTTAGAACAGTATTTATTATAAAAGAAACTAATATCTCTTCAATCAAGAGAAATACATCACACTGGACACATGCCCGATGCATGGCGCATGTGGTTATGTTATGAGTATTTTTATATCTACTAATGATAGCATCGACTTAGTAGATGAACACATAAATAATTTCCGCAACAAAGAAAACTTGGTGGTCATAAAAATAAAAATTATGTCAAATTTTTTTATCCATGAGTTGCTAGAAAAGAAGGGAGAAATTTATCTTTTGTGTTGTCTACAACTTACAGGAAAGGCCACAATAATTCACAAAATATAGGAAAACTAAACAGGAAGTTTCGGAGACGAGAATACGAAGAGCCAAGGGAAACTTGTTTTTCCCATCGCATGATGAGATCAGATAAATAACTCATTAATTCATTTCTCATTTTAAAATAGGATTCAAGACATAGGTATTTGTAAAAGTTGTTTCTGATTGTATAGAAGAATCTCTGATTCTATAATTGTAAACAATGTAGTATGTACAAGTTTTTGTGCTGCGGTATGACATTTACTTCCACTATAGTTAATTACTATGCCGCATGGATGGATTAGTTGTTTGCGTTTGCTAATTACTGGAGCACAAGCGTAAAAAATAGTCTTGTATGTAGTTATTTAGTTTTTGGATAAAATATTTGCATCTTTTGTAAATCAGTCATTTGAAAGTTTAGATGCGACCAGAAAACAATTGTTTAAATAGTGATTTTAGAATTCGCAATATATTTGCAAATGTACAAAAGATTATATGAGAATGTATACATATATCTCAT
>JABASH010005328.1:0-12291 GCA_019776445.1 Tomocerus maximus | reverse complement strand
ATATTGAAATCATTTCATAAATGAAATAGTTCATTTTTATAGTTCAGCCTTATTCAAGTAATGACAGCATAGGTACATCAACTACACGAATTTAAATAAAAGTAAGAAATGATCCTCTAAAATTAAAGTGTGACTCTATTCTATAATTCTGACCAAGCGATGGAGGAATAGAATAACTTTTGAAGTTCAGTATTCAAGGGTTTTTTATAATTCATTCATATTCATAGCTTCATACCAGACAGTCACTTGACAGTAGCTTATATTTTAGCACTATTAGTATAGCTGTACAAGTACCAGTGAATTTTACGAATTTTTACATATTTAGAGAAAGTTTCTCTTCGTATACTATTTACCTAAGTAATATTATTTTGGCATGAGGGTGATTTAAACTTCCACTGAAAATAATGGTTGAAGGAATGGATTACATTATTCTATTGAGAAAGTATTTTCTCCTTAGAGAAAGTTGTACACGGGGTTATTGCATTGGATAGGAAAACTACTTTCTCCACTTTCTCGACAGTGTTGATATTATAAACTTTACTGTAAAGTGAAGATTGGATTGGCAGACTATCTAACAGTCTACTCTGCGTTGCAGTCCCTATTCCATATCTTCATTTTGAAGTACCTAAATTGATTAGCAAGTGTCAGTTAAGCTTCCAGTGATTCGGATTTGGGAAATTCATATGATCATAAAAATACAAACTATTTAGATTTGTTCTGTAAATCTTGAAATAGCGTCCAAAGAGTTCTTTGCAGATTTTCTTATGTATTACCACATAATATTATTTGTATTACATTTCTACCCTTTTTACTGCTGGACAATTCTAGAAATGTCAACTGTGGGAATGCATAAAAATGAATGAAATGATCTAGAACTTTGAATCATTCAAATTATTGCCATGGTTGATTAGTTGATCATACATTCTTAAATATAATATGGTGGCTGCCCCCTCCCTATTACTGTACGTTCCTCCAGTCCAGTTCAATTCAAGTCCATGAATATCCATGAAGCAACAGACCAACATCAAGTTCAACTAAAGCAATGTCAAAAACTAACATGAACCAGGCTCTCTCCACTTGTAGTTGCAACTTATTTAACTCTACCCGTGTTGAATCCTTTGCGTAATATTGTATGTATCTTAAATCCTAGCTGTAGTATAGGCGCAGTGTAGGAAGTTCTGAAGTTCTATCTATCCATTCCACACTATCCATCCATACTACATACTATCTGTGTGTGTACATCTTTTCCCATTCTATCCAACTCAACTCTAACCAATTCGACCTGATCCACTCCTCTTTCCTCCATAAGTTGTCTCCAGAAGAACTTGACGGTGAGCTGTAATTTTTCGATTACAAGTATCAAGAAGTGTGGATCATCGTTCAAAATGGTAAGTACTTATATTCATAAATTAGCAAGTACCATAATAGTATATATAATAAGCGAAAATACACAACTTTCTTGATGTATTTTGTTGTCTCAAAGGTGTTAAATCAATAAGGTATTGGGTTTATTTATAACAATTCAACTTCAAAATCCGTAAGAGGACAAATGTAAAATATATATATGTATAGCCACTTTAATCCCTAAAACAGTATAGACATATTATTACATTATACTTACATATTATATTATGTATGTGACTTAAATAGGACCTATGAATACAGTTGTTGTTATAGTTTATTTAGTTAGAAAAGTGCACCCGTTTTATCAGATCTTGAATAAAAATTGACAATTCTTCCGCTATGGTATATGGTAGTAGCTATTATTTTTAGAATTAAATACTTGTGCTTACATATATCGTAATCGTAAGGTCGTAAAACGTTTCCCCACTAGCGAAAAGAACTATTTTAACTATTTTTGCAATATTATTATTGCGAAATGGATACATGAGTTAGAAAGCCGGTACTGTGGTACTGCAGACTGCACCTACTATAGTTAGAAACAACATTTTTAAATGCTAGTTTTTTCAACTTATTGTTTTAAATTCATCTAGACATGAGTTAGAAAGCCGGTACTGTGGTACTGCAGACTGCACCTACTATAGTTAGAAACAACATTTTTAAATGCTAGTTTTTTCAACTTATTGTTTTAAATTCATCAAAATTGTGTAAGAAGTTTTGCTATTTAGGTATTAAATACAAATTAAATTAGCCATTTTGGAGAATTAAAAAACTGTATGGTACCTTCTATCTAATGTACGTAGGAAGCATAGTAATACTAGTGTTTTAACGCTAACCACTTAACATTTTCTTTGCAATTTTCCTAGTTTATAAATACTCGCCCCTCTTGAACAATATGCCTGTATAGTTAATAGTTATAATGCCGGTGTAGCCGTACCTTTTTTGATATGATTATATGTAGTATATACTACAGGAGCTATGATACTGCATACGTATGTACACAAATATTCAGAATACACATAGCATTATTAACACAGGATTGCAAGAAGAAGACCTTGAACAACTTGATCTTGAACCGATGCCACATATTTATATGTGAAATGACTCCATAATAATGTGTACTAGTTATATAAGTTGGAGCTAACTTGCGTTCGGTCAACACGTGCAATGCAAAATTATTATGTTCCTTATGTACATAGCTTATTTGTACACTCACGTTCTCAGCAACTTTTGTTACGTAACAACTATCTGGTCTCTGGTCCATTATATGCAATATAAAAGACCTCAATGTACGTATACTACAGTATATGTATAGATATGGCATAATAAAGTCTGATAATCCTATCCCGTTGTTTCTATTCACAAATTATCTTTAGGGGTACCAGTAGTATGATGGATTTATTGAATATTAATGTCTTGGGTCTATTGGGATATCAGTCGTTATTTCATCTCATTTCCTTTGAAATTTAGATTTTTAGATTGGAGTAAAATGAAAATAGTACACCACATTTTTAATGCGTTGTGTATAAGGATAAATATTATAGGGATTTATCCTATTTAGTTGTGTATGCGACATGCGACATGAGATGAGATTACGATAACTATACATTACATGTATGCAAGCAACAATGGGACACCTGTGAAACAAAGTATGGTAGCTAACATGTGTGTGTTATAGAATTAAATGAAGGAACATAATAATAATTATATCGGTAATCTGTAACTAAAGAAAATGAATGTTACATTGACAGTATAATTTAATTTCCTTTATATGTATGTAATTTCAGCAAGAGCCTATCCGTGTCGTAATTACCGGTGCTGCGGGTCAAATTGCTTATTCTCTTCTGTACAATTTGGGCAAAGGAGATGTTTTCGGTCAAGATCAACCATTGTATCTGCATTTGTTAGATATCCCAGTCATGATGGGAGTTCTTGAAGGTGTTGTAATGGAAATGATGGACTGCGCACTGCCCCTTGTAAGAGGTATCGTACCAACAGCAGATCCAGCTGTAGCTTTTAAAGATATCGATGCTGCTTTCCTGGTTGGTGCCATGCCCCGAAAGGAAGGAATGGAACGTAAAGATCTTCTGGCAGCAAACGTAAAAATCTTTAAGGTGCAAGGAGAGGCAATGGATAAACACGCCAAGAAAGATGTCAAAGTTTTGGTCGTTGGAAATCCTGCAAATACTAACGCTCTCATTTGCTCTAAGTATGCTCCATCTATTCCAAAAGAGAATTTCTCTGCCATGACACGACTTGACCAAAATCGTGCTCAGGCCCAGGTCAGTTTAAAACAGAAGCTTTCTCATAAAAAAACTAATGCTATGCTGTCATTTATTAAAATACTAATTTTGAATAGATTGCGGCTCGTCTTGGAATTGGTATCGAAAATGTTAGGAACGTAATTATCTGGGGAAATCATAGTTCTACACAATATCCAGATGCTCGCCATTCTCTTGTCCGGAAAGGAAGCGAAGAGATTAAGCTTCCAGAAGCTTTGCCGGATATTCCTTGGCTTCAGGATCAATTCCTCACGGTTCGCATAATTATTTGTTCTTTAATTGTTTGCTACTCTTTTCTTAACTCTTTTTGGGGTTATAATGCAGTCTAGGTCTAGTCTAAGCTTATTTAGGTTACTATATTCAGAAAGCAGCAAGCGTTTATGTGGAATTGATATTTTCAGACTGTACAAAAGCGAGGAGCTGCTGTTATCGCTGCACGGAAAATGTCATCTGCTATGTCAGCAGCCAAGGCTGCTTGTGATCATATGAGGGACTGGTGGCAGGGAACTGCTGCTGGATCTTTTGTGTCCATGGGTGTCATATCTGATGGATCTTACAATGCTCCAGCTAATGTCATTTTTTCGTTCCCGGTCGAAATTAAAAACAAGCAATGGAAAATTGTTCAGGTGGATAGTCAATTAATGTTGAAAAATTAATGTAAAAATTTCAGACTATGATTGAGCATTTCGTTAAATGTTTGCATTTGTTTTAGGGTTTGGTAATGGATGACTTTAGTAACAACAAGATTGAGCAGACTGGACAAGAATTGGTTGAAGAGAGAGAAGAAGCTTTGGCTGTGTGTCAAGATTGACTAGGTTCCGTGACATCAAACTTGTCTAGACTTTAGTGTGCTGAGATTAAATACATATATTATACTATATTGTAAATCAGTCATAAATACTTATGTATAAATAAAAAGTAGAGCTGGTGAGCTTGAGCTTGACACACTGTACATTTTGAATATTTGAATTTTAAGTTTATATACCTACCTATTTACTCAATATATCTTTAAATGCAATTATATATTTATGCAACAAAAGCTGTGTAGCTGTAGTTGTGTTTAAAGATAATATTACTAGATTCTAGTGCAGTTAATTAAATGTAGTGGAATTATTTGTACTACATGAATATGATATGATATAGCAATTGATAATAACTTACACAGACTTACTACTAACATAAGTAGAACAATATAGACTTGTTAATTGTTTTTCAATTGCCAATTCACATTATATATTTCTTTATTGGTCCCTTAGGTAGTCACAGTCAAGCCACGTTGCTAACTTTAGAGTGTATTATTTTATCTGGTCACATATAGTTGGACTACAAAGACCACAGACTAAAACACTATATATAATGCTACATACATACAACTCTATATAAGTCACAAGTAACAAAATAATTTTATACATAATAGATTAAATCATTGAGTTTCTGTGTAGACCAACCAAATAGTGATAGGAGAAAAGGAACATACATTTTTGAAACCTCAAAGGAATAATAACATAATATTACTTGCATTTATCCTATACTGGGTACCTATATATAAACTGGATTATACCAGCAGTTCACAATTAGACAAGTTTTCAAGATAAGATCTTATTGATTAGGATTTTTGCATTTAGAGTTTTTAGAAAAAGATTGTCACAGTGCAAACGAATTCTTTACACTGTTTATACAATTATTGTAATTTGCAATCCATAAAATTATTAATAATATTATTAACCATATTGTTCATTACAACATGCAAGCACCAGTAGGCGTTCTAAAACAATTATGTCTCGTTTTCACTATGTGTTCTAAAGCAACTGAATGATTCTTTGCTTTACTTTGCTGCTTTTTCAATGAAGGTTGCCAACTTAATATCCCGACCACTCAGTCCATTGACGTCATGACTGGCGAGAGTAATTTGTACCTTGTTATACACATTAAACCATTCCGGATGATGATCCATTTTCTCAGACTGCAGAGCAACGCGATTCATGAAACCCCAAGCCTGTAGAAAAAATTAAACTGTAGTAAACTTGCCTTAATTATGACTTAATTCATGTTAAAGCTAGACATTATTAATAAAATCAGGGCTACCTCATTGAAATTTTGAAATTTAAATTCCTTATTTATGGCATCCCTACCGTCCACCATAGACCAGCCGGATTCCAAAAGAGGATTTAGCAGTTGAGATCGTTCTTCTTCGTTTAATTTTGTTTTGTTTGAAGCCTGCATATCAGAAAAAATCTTGCATTTAAAGGCACTAACATAATACAAAATGCAACCTGACCGTTTTCAGCTTTGATTTTCTGAGCGTAGATCAAATTCGAATTGCGTGAGCTTGAACATTTAGTTTGATCTAACAGAGGTATTGTATTAATGCTAGGAGTATTTATGTAACAATTAGGGAATCGTACCATTTTTGTGACCGTTCTTATTCCTTTTGTAGTGACTGAAGTTGTGTAATGAAAACGACCGCAGTTCTGGCGAAGATTAAGATTTGAATGGCTTACTACAAATAGTGTGGAATGATTCTTCGGTAAAATCTTACAAAGCAAGCCAAGACCAAACGACATGGAGATTGAGAGGGGCCGATAGGCTTATCTTTGTGTTAGAGAGAGAATATTATAGAGATTGCTTATAGCAATTATCTGTCTACTGTCTGATAAAGGCCAAGGTCTTCTACATTAGCTTCTCCCCAATTGATGTAATTCTACTAAGCCATAAGTATACTGGGGCCGCTACAGGAGATACCTATTATGACTACTTGCTGGATATTATTTGCTGGAAGGTGGAAGCTGGACTGGAGACTGCGGGATAGAGACTGTGCAAAGAAGAAGTTGTAAACAACAAATTGCATAATATAAAGAGTATGCATTTACATGAAATCAAAAAGTATGTCTATATCTATAGTAATCCATGCTATATATGAAATACTACTGACCTGCGTTCACACACCTATATACAAGACCTGGAAAAGAGAATCTCTGTTCTGCTCCAGAATTATTTTTATGGACTGTTTCAATTCCATCACACAGTTTTTGTGGTCTTCTTATGTGTGTTATCCAGTTGTTCCTCCCGGGAAGATAAGAAGACGATAAAATGAATAGAAAAATGAGTGGAAGAACTGGATCGGGAATGTTGAGACAAGATTCAAGGATGAAACTACATGTTGATCTGCGATCACTTTTGAAGCGAAAAGGAATCGGAACACAAGGCTCAAAGCACACATGCACATTGCTTTTTTGTGTAAATAAGCAGTTTTGTAATGTGATTCTATGTAACACTTTTTATTTTGAATTTTTGAATCATCACCATTGAACATCAAAAACGATGGGAAAAGTAAAAGTAAAGAAAATAGTCGAACGTGTACCCAATCAACCTATAATAGTAAGGTTTGAGCACGCAGACATAAGTTTAAGTGACACTGGAGAGCAAGGGGCCATAGATCTTGGTTCGGGTACTGCGGCAAGTGTTTTTAAGCCAGCACTTCAAGCGGGGATTGCAAGCACTGATAAAAATAAAAGAGTCCTTGCTCTTCAGCACGATAAAGTTACGTATATAGGGTCAACAGATAATCAATTTAGTAGTATCTCGGGTGGACAAAATGGAATGGGGTTACAAAGTCCGTCTGAAATGCGCACTTTTATTGCAATACGGAAAAAGAAGAAAATAAAATTGTTTGAAGCTCTTCCGATAACTGTTTCACCGTACCGTAAAGGTCATTCTTATGTTCAGAATGTGGAAAGATCCACAAGGGTGCAATTAACTGCTGAAGAAAGGAGAGCAGCTGGAGTTGGACTAGTGAAATCATTTGGATCCAAAATGAAAGTTCTTACCCAGGAAAGACGAGAAAAGGTTGGGAATCTTTTTACGAAAGTTTACGGGCTCATGGTTTCAAACAATTAATATACACGGTGTGTTGTAATTGATTTTTATATAAAAATAGGCAGCTACAGATGCAACCGAGATGGAAGAAAGTCTGCAAACTGCAGCAGATGCTGCAATGGAAGCTGTTGGAGGAGAACTTCCACCTGAATATAAAGATGACACTATTTTGGAATACATTCCTCCTTGCAATCGTGAAACCACCAATGTTCATGACGTTTACAAAATATCGGATATATTGTCAAATACTGAATTGGACGACATGGATTCATTGGCAACTGAATTCCTAGATCTCAATCGGGAACAGATAGATAGTTGGCGTGAAAGCAAAAGGTCCTATTTTACAGAAACATTTTATTTTTAGGTTGTATTTGTAGGTAGTGTATCCTAAAAAGTACTCTCACATGAAATTATAAACTTTAATGATTCGGTCAATAGGTTTTCTGACTACTTCTTCATAATGTGGCATAGACTTTCAGCGAGAAAGACGGATCCAAGGTCTATACTTCTGACAAAACTGGTTATATACACTGAGATTTTAATTGGGCTACTAAAAATGAGGGCTGAAGGATTAAAGAAGAAAGGGTTACCTGCCTTGCCATCAGAATTTCCTGCTTGGCTTGTAGAGAAAGCTCTAAACAACTTCACGTTTGTGAATGCTAATGGCATAAGGTATGTTTTCCAAATTTCAGTATTTTTGAAGTATAAATTAAGATTAAGCAATTAAGCAACATCAAGCATATAGTTTTAATTTAGTATTGATATTGATAATAAAACTAATTATATTAATTTTGTTTTCTTTATTTGTTGTCCTGTTTGTAGACATCGACCTGATACACTGAAAGACAAAACGTGCTGCTATATTTTTGTATTGATGCTTCTTGCAAACGACTTCGATTTTGATGTACAATTGGTGACAATAAGCCTTCAAATTCATATAAAAAAGTAAGAATAATAACTTACTAATTGCTCTTTTAATCTTTCTGTGACTGTTGGCTATAGTCAATGACATGCCAAAGTAATATCAATCTTTCAGCATTATTACTGGCAACAACAGTATACTCAGAGCTCAACCTGGATTAAAATTCGGATATAAGATTACTTAGAGTATTATACGTTTTATATGAAAAATGCGTGTTTATTTTTTTCAGATTACTGACTCTTGCCCGGGCAGTTGGCATTACCATCAAGCGAAATCCATCCCAAAAAAATTATCAAGGAAGATTGAGGCTACCACTTCCAAAACCTATAGAAAGAAGAGGTCGTACGCGAAATATTCGTTAATTTTATTATATTTAACTATGAACACTATTTCTTAAATAAAAGTATATTATGCAGTCTGCCACTGCAGGATAAAATGATGATTTCAATGGAATTTCAATAAATTTTATTGTTATTGTTTATGTAACATTTACGCACTGGAAACATAGTGTACATGCTCATAAATATGAATTTTATTTTAATTTATATGAGGTACAATTTAAAAAGAATTGCTACTGAAGGTAATGAAGTCAGCATAATGCGAAAATTTAAGACCAACGCTTCTTTGAAACAAATTAGAGGTTACATTATGGTACTCAACTGTACAGCATGGAATTAAACCATTTGTGGCTATAGTTTTCATATGATTTTGCATACAGAGTTTTCCATAGCCTTTTTTTCGATATTCATTTTCTGTGTATAACATGCCCATTAGTCCACTACCACCCACTAATATTCCGCTCACTAGTTTGCCAAGGACAAACACTCCAGTAGATTCATTTCTGTCTAACATCTTGTAAATGTACGGCAAGGAGCCTGTGGTGGCAAACTTCCAAGTTCTGTACAAGAACTGACCTCCAGAGCACGGATCCAATCGTTTTACCTCGACATTTTCGTCGTGATTCCTTTTGATTGCCAAAACGAAATAATTTTTAAATTAGAAAGTTTTACAAATAAAAAATTAGAATCTCCTATACAATGATTTCATACGTTAATTCCATGTCAATACAATCTGATGGATTCATATAGTACATGGTACATGGGCTGACATTAGTGTTGTTTCCTTTAATGTCTATGCAAATATCGCGAATCATAGAAGAAATTTCACGATCTATTGCAGCAAATATATATGGCTCGCTCCAGTTTATTATGTCCGTGTTTATTAGAGCTTCTTTCACTTCTGATATATTTTCTTTTGACTTAGGAGGGGAGATATTTATGTCCATTCCGCAGTCCTGGGCATAACAAATGAATGAGCCACTTTGATTCATTTCATTTATTAAATTATGTAAAATATTTTTAAGGAATACAAACTTATAGTACACGTAGAATTAGTGTATACGTACACAAATATATGTATGTCATCATGTCTTTGTAATCTAAATCATAGATCAGATACTTTAATTGTTTGTTTAAAATTTAAGGCAACATACCTCCCTCAGAAATGTAGAAATTATCCAAGAGTCATTATGGATGTCATCACCGAAAGTGTAAAAATTCATTTCAGAAGAAAATTTAATCTGTCCAATTGCCATGTTGTAAATCTGTAATTTTAAGACAAGTTAGACTCTGCATTCTTCTGTTAACAGATATTCTGAAAAAACTGCAGAAAAGAGGAACTTGAAGATTACATGACATGAATTTGGGAGCCGATTCCGTAAAATGGGGAGCAAAATTGTAGCATCTTTAACCTTGACAAACATATCTTGATATTTTGGATTACTTTTGCTACACAGGTATAAGTAATATGTATCAGTTTTGAATAACTCGTTTATTCCGAATCCTGAGCGTTTATCTTTTCTACTTAGTTATCACAGATTCGACAGCACATTAGCTCCACACTAATAATGCGTTGAATAAAACTTCATCAATAGTCACCAGCATTGTAAGTGAAATATGTAGAAGTAATCAATGAAATTGTTGGCATGCATCGTGCAATAAAATATAAGGTCAGGCAGATCAAAATTATTGTATCATTGACAGTAAAATTAAGATAATTATTACCATTATCTATTTAGACTCTAAATATCACAAAGTAAATCACTTTCATATTCTCTTTTTAGAGCATATAGAGCTCAGCTAGATTATGGGCAGCAAGTTACAAAAAGATGTGATTTACATATATCACTTTGCGGTTCATTAATAACTATGAATTTCTGGTAGCCTTAAGAAAGAGGCTTTTCCGATAATGCGAATGCCAACGACACTCTGACAACTCTGACACTGAGATCTGTCACAGTCACAGCAGATTATTTATACAGATGGTCTCTCGACAAAACGATTTGCAGAATTTGTCATCAGAACATTCACAAAATTAAGCATAACATAATTGGATTACATTTACAGTGAATTCATAGTTCTAGTTCTACGTAAGAGCTCTTATGGTTTTGTCCACACCAGTCCACACTAGTCGACATGCTTTGACCGATATTATTCGTGTGCATTACAGATATAAAAATAGATTATACATCCCAATAACTAGGATTGTATATCAGCTCTCTGACGATGATGGAGTAACTCAGGCAAACATCACGTAGGCCAACCACTTATTTCAATTTAACACATAGAATCAATATTCATATTCAAATTGATAAAACGCTTAACTGTGTGTACTAGTTCGCAATTTATATGCATGTAAATTCATATAATCATGCATAAAGTAAGTTCACTTCAAACTGTCCAAACCTTCTGATGGCTTAGAAAAGTATGAAGCTTTCCACATTATATTGTCTTGCATCCACCATGTGTTATATGGTGCTCTGCTATAAGTTGTTTTTAGTGTCCTAACGCATGCATATGTACTTTTTATACACAAGTTCATGCCACTATCATGTACTAAAATTTTTGAACCCTGGGACTAACATATATTATATCACATATACGACTAGATAATTAGTAATTAAGCAAAGTACATGTCTATACTTACTACATCAATCACATAGCAAGTGTAGTTGCATGGCAAATGGTTACAGTGTCAATGTTAGCTTGAACGGATAACTTTTGACTGTCAAACAAAGATAATAATTTTATTGAGTTCTTAGGAATCGCAGCTAGTTAAATAGAAATACCCATGTGCGTTGGTAAATTGGGTTCAAGTATGAGACAATAAAACCATTTTTGAAAACATTATCAAGGCTTTTAGAATTATATCATTAATATCATTAATCATTACCATTGTAATGAAACTCTACATGGTAAATATAAAATCGGCTTTTATTGACGAAATGACGTACTATAATACACCTACACGTACCGTAGTACCTATATACACCATCAATGGAACATGGTATAAAATTCGTATTTATCATAATTTATTAGAACCTTACTCTAAGCCTTACTATCTATCTTCCTAGGGCTTAAGCATTGTTTGGAGCAATACCCTAATTTTACCACCATGAAACTTGATCTGCAAAAATAAAACAAGATCTATACTCATTATTACAGATATATTGTTTAATGCTTTGCTATTTGTATCTAAGACAAATAAACGTAAAAGAGATATTAGCGTGCCTATTGCTACAATCTAGTGATAATTAATACAATGTCAGCACAGCTTCCGAGATATTTCGTTGCAGTCTTAGTTTCTTAGTATCTTAAAAGCGACTACGTTTACGTATTAAATATACACAACATTATATAGTGTATTAATTCATCGTAAGGAGTTGTGTAATCTACGGAGACATTTCTAAATAAGTGAAATGGAAATGAATATGACTGATCCTTAAAGGAAGGAAGGAAGGGAAGCTGAACT
>JABASH010005327.1:0-12291 GCA_019776445.1 Tomocerus maximus | reverse complement strand
GGAATGCATATATCTGTATTATTACATGGAAATGCATATATCTGTATTATTACATGGAAATGCATATATCTGTATTATTACATGGAAATGCATATATCTGTATTATTACATAGAAATGTCTATAATTCTTTATGACTTTAGTCCAGATAATAATATATTATAGTATGTTTTATATTAGTCGGAATGTCAAACTGAATTGTCGCTATCTAGCCAGTCATCTATCACAATCTCACGCTGTAAGTTCTCTGTATTTTCATTCCACACGGACTTAGTCAGGCTTGAGTGAACCAGAGCGAATATAAGGAAAGTCGAGTAAGATAAATTCCTGCGGACCTTACATCATCGGCAGAGTACGGACGAATGCATTATTAAGTACCTTTGCTGTCAATACATGCTGATATAACACTTTTTTAGTTTTTCGATTTGGCTGGGCTGCTGTAGCTAGCCTGACAGAATAATGAGTAAAAAACTAGGCTATGATTAAATATGTGGCATTGACCATCATCCTGCAACAACTAGTCATTCATGTCACCTACGTACAATCAATATCACAAAAATGAACCACGCCAATTCCTGTCTAGCATATAAAGCTCACAATTAGCTACACTCGCTACACACTCAAGCTAATGCAGTACAAATATGTTATACCAAAATAATATATGGACTCAGCGATTACAAGAATTATCTCACTATCCCCACTTTTATATGCAATGGCAAAAACTAACACATTTTTAATATTATTACGATCGACGCAACATTCCTGACTCACCCTGTCTGCAATCTCTACATTTTTCATTTATATAATGTTACAATCTTACAATCTATATTTTAATAGTAAGCTTTTAAGGTTTGAGTGTGTGTTCAATGAACATACACAACGTTACATGTAACTCTTACTGAAGTCAATAATAATATTTCTTGTAATGTGTATATATGGAAAGAGTTAAACGGTGCAATTTACTACTTACATAATACGTCCATGATGATAATGTTTGTATGTATTGGGAAAATTAGCATTCTCAAATGAAGAGGCGACGAAAAGTTTCATTATTAAGGGCAAACAAAAAAATGTATTAGATGCGAATTACACGGACATGATTACAATTTCATTAGGCGTCATACTACATAAATAATTGCATATAGCAACTCGTCATAGAGTCGGTTAACATGAATTAAAATATTGGATGACAAATAATTCGTACTAGCGATGATACATTTGAATTTGTATTAGTAATTGTGGTATGTGAATAAAATTTAGAGTAATAGTTTGTATAAGTTACATAATACCGATTGAATAGGAGTGACTAGATATTTGTACGAAGCATGATGATAACTTTGCTGATCTAAGAAGCTCTGATGATTCTATTTCTGCAATGCCGTGCCGTGCATACTGCAGCATGTAAACATTATTTATGTGATGCACTTACAATTAGTTTGTAGTGTAGTATGCAGAGTAGATGACTAGCTATGAGATGACAATTCTCTCAAATGAATGGCTGTGTGGGCTTTTATTACATATAAGACGCGCTTGGCGTCCTAACATGTGTGATTTAATTAGATCAGTATGCAGTGCATCCGCGACCTAGAATAAAGCTGTTATTTATTTTGGTCTCAAATGTGCCACCCATCCTCTAAGTAATCTTTAAAGCTAAATTATGACAAACAAGTAAAGCGAACAAGCGCAGTATTAAATTTTTATGTAAAATATCTTCTAGTAACAGGGAATCCACAGAGAAGAAGTTAAGTATCGGGGAAGCCCGACTTTTCGTGTACATATATATAATTTGCCTACTAAAGCTACAAAAGATTCAGGTAGAAATGGCAGGAAAACTTTACAAATTGGTAATCTCTGGTAGATATAGTATTCCACATTAATCATTGATAATAGTAAATGAAATCTAGCCTCCTCTGAAAAATATTTTGGGTATGACTGTGTACGGCAAGGGAAACTCAGCGACCATGACATTATATATTGCTTATGTATAGCTTAGACGTTGAAGAAACGCAAGAACAGCAACACCCACAGCAGAGCTACCAAAAAGCAGACAGTATCAAAGAATTGTAGGTATAGATAAGTAAATGTGAATGTTCCGTGTGGGAGGATAGACTTGTTCAATGAGCTAATCATCTTTTTGTGTCTTGACTTGTCATTACTCGACATATTTACGCCAGTCTCTACGTTCTCATGTGGATAATCTTGATTCTCCCATTGTCAGTTTAGAGGATATTTAACAGGCAGATGTAGCAATATGAGAATTACAAGTATTTTCCCTTTTCTTTAAATAACAAAGTGAATGGAATTCATTGCTCTCAAAATTAGATGATACAACTGCTGAAATAATGTGTCTTCCTAACCTAATTTATATATTTTTTCTATTCATCTCCAACATAAACGCTTTCTCATCGAGTACACATAGTTTAGCATTGACAATAGAATCATTGCGTTCCGTCTCCACGCGATTCCAATCCACCTTCTAATTTGCTATTCTGAATTGGTGAGTAATAATACTATGTAATAAATATAGTTACCTATATGCACTATTATATACTGCCAGATTTCTTAACATCACGACTCGGCCTAATCTCATGAGTAATACTCCGCACACACAATGCCAGTATTTATTCTGTGTCAAACTGTGTACAGGGCAAGAGTTAATGCTATGGGTATTCTAATTTGCTATTTAAATGTGGGTAGGGCATTAAAAGGGAATATGAGTCGTCTTAGTGTATTCTGATATCATTTAAGAGTGGAAAGTAAATGAGAGTCTGATTGTAACAAATTCCCCAGTGCAACTCAACTGCAATGCGATGCAAAAGTTTATGAACTGTGACTAAAAACATTGCTCTTTGCTCAGATACAAGAAGTAGATGTAAAAAGTAAAACCAAGTGCAAGTTTAGGAAGGATTATTAAGGTACATAGTAAGTAGTAGAAAGACTTGTGTACAGACTCTTGTGGTGACTTTACTCATGCATAATACATTCATCCCGAATGATACCAAGTAGTATATTTGTGTACACACCACTATTTCCGGACTCTATATATTTACTACATTATTTACTACATGTTTACTATATTATTAACAAGATATTTACCTTTGGAAAGTCTCACCACACTCAACTGACTGCTCTATTTCTGAGAAAATAAACCGGACAAACCGAGAGCGTACGTCATCAGCGGTTTGATGTGATGTAATATTATTAAAGTATCCTGGCAGCAGTCATCTATAATTCAACTAGCAATCCTATTCTGCTGTCCTAACCTCAGCAATGACTCCACTCTAATAAAAAGCAACAGACTAACTTGGACAGGATCTGTCATTAAATATAATGAAAATGGTTTACTGCGTTTGTGTGGCTTGGTTAGTTTAACTTGGCCAAGATAGGAATATCGAAGATTCTTATCTCGCCTTGGGAATAGATCCTTAACCCTGACAATAAGTGCGAAATTCATGCCATGTAAAATATGTGTTGAAAATATTCTAGGATTGTTTTATATTAGATTGCTCTAGAAAAATCTCTATAGTTGTCTCCTAACAATACGTGAGAAAATGTTTTATGTCTTTATCTATCTATACTATAGTAGTCGGTATTAGATTTGTTAGGGAAGTTGGCCAGTCACACCAGACCGCATCTAAAACAGTCTAACGCCTGCATCGACAGGAATCTCTTGCAAAGTAGGTAATATTGTAATGCATTTAGATATGTCTTTGTTCATCTAAATAAATGTAGAGAAATGTACTCCAGATATGTACAGAGAAATGCAATCATCACAGCAAATTGAATTGGGCCATCGATTTTGTCTGTCTCCTTCATGTAGACAGACACAGTGAAAGTGGCACTAACTTCTTCGTCCTTGCTAGACCATTGGTACATTACATACTAGTCATATACTCACATATACTTACATATACTGCATATAAGCTATATTGTTTACTATTAGGTGCAAGGTATCTATTAGCAAGTCCTATGCTGGTTCGACTTTAGTTGGTACAATTACATTGTAACTGTAACACAGATTCACTTTTTCTCAAACGTACCCCAAAACAAAGAAGGGCATCAGAAAGTTTTATGAGATTGCAAACACCAGTAGGAAAATACCTTCTGAATTCAGAATTAGATTACTGCATTACGACTTCTTTAGTTTACTCCACTTAGTAGTTCTCTTTGACTTTGACTGCTCCACTCGCTGACAATCAAAAGGCCACCCAAACAATAATAATATTAGAACCAACAGACTAAGTAAGTACTTACTCCACTATTTATAATGCACTAAACTTCCAGAGGAAGCCAAAGTGCAAGATTGCATTTGTTTCTAAGTGTTTTCTGCATCATGAACAGATCACACCACAGTTGGCTCACATATTTTCCGGATATGCCAATCTCTAATTCAACTCGAGTAGAGAGTAATCGGAAATGTAAACACAAACAGTTCCAGCTTTATTCAGCCCTTTTTTCCTACTCTAAAACTACACTGTATAAATAAACATAGGTAGGTACACTTAGATAAATACACAAACTGCTAAATATGTATAAAAACTCGTCATTGCAGTTCAGTATCTTTTCGGTTCACCTCCTCAAATTCCCGTAGGATCATTCACTTAAAAGCACACGTTTCCAAAGAGGTGTACACATGAATTCAATTACGTTTTCAATTTTTTGGACGTGATTCGAATCATACGCTAGCATTATGTCAAATAAACTGAATAATATATCTCTTCGCTTTTTTCATTTGTCTTCGTCTTACTTTTATCATAAATCATCCTCATACAACGTACTGACTCCCAACTAATTAGCTAAGCTTCGAAATACTCCAAATCACGTTCCAATGTTACAAAAATTGTCAGCAGTCCAAGTTAATCCGAAATAACTCTAGTGTTAACAAAAGCTAATGGATACATATAGACAGCTCCAACTCCAAACTCAATTTGAATTGAACCAGATTCCATGCATCATTCATTTCTCAATTTTCTGTTATTGAAGGCGGAATTTACAGTTATGGATTCAAACATTTCCCAGTTTTTAATTTGTTCCAGTGGGACTTGTTTGAAATGTAATATACACTCTTCATCATCCCAATCCCAATGAAATATACTTAATAGCATTATATAATTATCCGTATAGAATTATGTATGTCAAGTAAATACAAGTGTCTAGCCATATAGCCCATTTAAAGCTGATCTGTGGATGTCACTCAAAAAGACAGATGCAATTGTAATTACCAGTTAGGTATGTACCTTATGTGATTTGCTATCTTGCGATTTTTGAATTAATTTTTGATATGCATGGTATCTTTAGTACACGGATGTAGGGAAGTGACCTATTAACGCTGCAGCTAGTCGAACTATCTATTATGTCCTGGGAAAAGAGTCTCATTTCTGCTGTTAAGAACGCAAATGATTGAGGGAGAGTGATGTAGTACAAATGAAAGCATTTAGTATAGAATGTTTATATTTTTCATCCAAATTCTAAATATTGGTGCATAGGGCACAATATTGGGCTTTGTAAAACGTCAAGCAATGTTATAAACACACCCATTGGTAGTTAATGACTGGAAAGACTGGAAGATCATCAGCCCATGGTGTTGAGACTGCAGACACTACAGATTCGACTCTTTCCAATGCTAAAGTAAGCCAGAGCTGAAAATTTAGACGACTTTAATAAAGCACTCATCATGAACACAAAAACGAAAGCTTTCATTTAAAATAATTCCGACAAAGCGGCTTGAGCTCTAAAAGGCGAAACTCTAATACATTTTTAGATTGTAAAAGTGCTTTTTTTCTTTTCCAAGGCTTATGCCTACCTTAATACACCAGTAAATACCCCACACACATAAGGTTGATGGGTAACATAAAACTAACAATAAACTCTTTTAGGTTTATTGGGCATGTTATACGGCTCTTTTAAAAGATCGTTGTTGCATTCAGAAATGGAACACAATAAATTGCATTTATTACTTTTTGTACCTGCCTACATACGTTGTGTACTGGTTGAAAGTAGCTCAACTGGATAAAATGCATGCCATTCATGTGGTGCACATCAATTGAATTAATGTTGTACTTTTTGTACTCATTCTCTCGTCTCCACTTACTACAAATAGAATATAAGTAGATATACGTCGCTATAAAATATATTTGTTGAGGTAGGTTATAGGATTAATCCGTAGACATTGATCTTTCTCTATCATTGACTTTGCACGTGTGGCCAAGGTACCTGCCTACTTACTACTGTTCGTTCTCAGTGGGTAAGCGACAGTGACTCTGATGCATGTTGGTGGCCTTAATATTTACAGGGAAATTATATATTAGAATTGTTCGCGTTAAAAATTATGACCACTGTAATTACGGCTCCTAGGCGGCTTTATGGTGTACTAAATCTAGGCAACTGACCAAATAGTGAGGTCATGGTTTCCAAGTATGTACGTAATGTTATTTTATTAGCAGCTATATAAATGTATCCTGAGGTATACACTGATTTGACTGCCGACTCCACTGAATTAAAATGCATTCAAGTAACAAAGCAATTGAATGAGTCATCAACCAGCTATCCGTCTCTCAGCTTTCAAACCACTGACATGCAATGCAACGTGGCCAGGGTATTGGAATTGAATGCGATGAAACACAATCTGTTATAAAAACACTTTCTAACCTAACATCACCTATTTTGTTCGCATAAAATTACCAATGTAACCAATAATTATTCCGCACTATGCAACTGCAACTGCATTTCTAAAATTAACGATTTCTGCAACACAAACATCGTTTCATACCCTTAAAGTTGGCAATATACCATGTGTATAGACATTTGTCCATGAAATTCATGGAAAACAAAAATAAATAGGTCTTGGCTATACTAATAAAATACTCTATACCAATATTACTACAATTTTTAAGAGCAGTAATAACGATTTAATGATGTAGTTAAAAAGAGGTAGATACCCCGATCCAGATTTTATTTTTTGCTCCATTTTTCATATGTTATTTCGAATATTTTAGCGATATTCTCGACTTACAATGTTATCTGGTTATACCAATCACATAAAACAGCCAATTATTTACTATAATAAATATCAAACATCACTACTATTTAATACAAGTCACGTTTTAGCATCCCTAGTAACATGTGCATGATTCTTATAAAGACATAGATAACTGTTGTATAATATATAGAACATATTAAAACGCATTCTCACTTTTATTGTTGATTGTACATTATGCAGTATTAAGTATTTGACTGAGTGAATTGTATTTAGATGTAGTAAGTACACTTGAAAGTACTCGACCAAGTTGCGACTTGTCTGAATAGAATGAAAAGAATGCAGAAGAGATTTTTGATTTAGAAACGGTCTGGGATTCTGATTCGTGCCGTACATCTGCATCAGATGAGAGGTCGGAAAGAAAAATTCAGTCTCATGGATCATTTCCATTCTAGTATTATGTAGCAGTCGAGTATTATGTAGTAGTAGACAATAAAAAAGTGTGACAGTGAAAGTCGAGCTGAGTAGAGGCAATCGAACAAACGCCCCACTGACTCTGACAATGAATTTTCCTCCTATTCCTATTCTACTTTATGGGGGAATTAATGGAATGTGCAGCAAGTTGAGTGTGTGAATTATAATATACTTACATGCGTAGGGACTGCACTATGTTTACGTGTATGATGTGTGTGTAAATAAATGATGTGTCATAAAGGAATATTGCATGCATGCGTTAGCCAGACTTGATGTCTATAGGTGCATCGGAATATACCCCATAAAAATTGATCTTTTCCTTTTGATGCTCACGGAACATTTCAGTGCTGACAGGTTTTGTCTGTAAAAATATCACTGCATCATTTTCTATATTTATTACAAACCCCAGTTAGCCGGGAAGGATGCTCCAAATAAATGGGTGCTTACATCCTTAGCTTGGATATGATATTATCTTTTTACAGTTTTTCGTCAAGATATTTCACTCACTCAGTACTCAGCCTATTCATTCTGCATTGCTGCATTTGTGCATGAATGCAAAAATGGATTTGTCTCTATGTAGATGAACTTCAATGCCCTTTCAAGTTACGTTTGGGACAAAATCAAGAATAACTTTGCTCCATGTCGACTCAATTCTTAAACTTCCAAAATCAATTTTAATACGACTAAAATGCAGATTATTATGCAATCTGGGCTGTACTATCCCTTGAATTCTCTAAAATGCAAAGTACAAAACTAAAATACTGTCTGGTTTGTTTATTGGGACAGGAAACCAACCTTTTCCATGTACATCTTTAACTAGCTTATATACCAGTATTATTTCTATACACTATTTTTATATTTAGGATATTTTATACTTATCAAACGTGATGCAAATTGTATTAAAAGTATACAGAATATTAAACCTGAGTAAGTATACAGATATAAAAGTCATTTCCATACATAATTTAAATAAAACAGTTTGCCCTTACACTATTTACTTGCATATAACTTCAAGTGCCTCAGAACAAATGTAAATGTCGCTCAACTGAAGTACCTTTAGCATTCTTCTTCAAGAGAGTATACCATATCACAGTGTATGTTCATAGACATATAATTATTACGGTGTGGCGTGACCGTGTGATCGATTTATTCTACATCAAGGGATGTTTGTGGCTAAAGAATTAACCAAAGGGTTGCCCAACATTGACATTCGTTGACATTCAAATATTCCATAATATTTTACATATTTAAGTCTAGAGATACTGATACGTATGGCTGACTTTAAATGTTATGTAAAATTGTAAAAAAATAATCCCGTTATGTTTGTAGTGATTTTTTACAGGGGAAACCATGAACATGCAAGCAGGTATTTATGCTACTACTAAATACAAAAAAAGTGGTACATGGTGGTAGTGCATGGTTAACATTATAAAAAACGGCTTAGCTTTCAATTTCAATTCAATCAAGTTCCGTCTGCAAGTTTAACCCAGTTGTGGTCTATGGCGATGAATCTGTTGTTTCTGCTTAAAATTCATGGACACGGAGAGACTGAAAAAACTGTGATTGTTGCTGGAATAAATGCATAAAATAATGACATGCAGTGGTCTGATCTTACTTAAGTATATGGGTTAATTGTAGGCAGCCTAGACTTGTAGTCTAATAAGTGCAGAGCAGTGCATTTGGTTTTAAAACATTAATCTTTATTGCCTACCTACTCTAACAGTTATGTTACATAACTTATGTAGTAGTAGATACAATAAAAGTAAGCGGAGTGTTGAAAGTTTAGTTTTCGATGCTTCCAGGCAGACTGAGTAATTAATGTGGTACTACACACTTGACTTTGTTCTTGGTAATTGTTAGTTTGACCCTAAGACATTCTCTCATAGGTATTCATGATCATGAATAATAAAATCACAAAATAAGAAAAGGAACGCGAGGCATAGTGAGATCAGGAGTTTAGTGCAGACTAATAATAATGAGTTCTTATAACGTTATTTAAAGTTGCACATCATTACATTATAAATATACATATATATTTACTTGTATCATTAAATAATAATTATGTGCATTAGTTATGCATCTGGGTATATAGACATGCATTAGACGAAAGTCTCTGAAAGTATGTACATGCTTACCTGCTACTAATAAAGGGTTTCAAAGTTTTTTGTGTGCGGTCTCTATTCTTCTTTCAACAACCTATGCTTGCTTTCACCATTAAATCTAATTACAAGAGAGCGGCAAACCGCCAGGCTAGGCTAGCCTTAGTCATGGAGTTACTGATACAATCAGTTTGATGAGATGAGGTGAGTTTGTAACTAACTAGGAGACATCATCTACATTCAAAGAGAAGTTTTAGTGCAGACTGCATACAATCGAAGGTCTAGCTGTGTCTCTATAATTTACACTTGTAATTCTGCGTCATATGCTCCTGCTCCCAACTTAACAAAATTAACTACTATACCTATTCATGTGCTCTCATTTAAAAGGTTAAACAATAAATATTTGGTCCTTTGACTACTGATGATGAGATGCGCGAGTGAAAATGTACTCTGTTTCTAAAAGTTAATTATTTTTAGTAGACTCTCGTCCTTCGACAATCCTCCTCCCTAGAAATAATTCCAAATCCCAGGCTATACACACTATGCCATTCTATGCCGTACTATGCCATGCAAACTAATCAATGAATGAATAAGATTATACAGGTAGTTCCATACCGGCTTTACTTAGCATAGACTTCGGTGTTACTCACAATCATTAGCGGTTACCTAAACTGTCAATTAAAACTAATGTAGACATAAGGTGGGAACAGAACTCATCTGCAGCAGGATGTATTAGCCATATGCACATCTAGCCCTATAATAACAGTAATCTCACTAATAATAAGAATCATATATGTCTCTTACCTTAATACCAGTAGGTAGATACCCGCAGAGTCGAAATTGGACGTAGTTAACAGACAAGCTACGTATATCCCCGACGATTTTATAATTATTGAATTATCTGCAGCTGCAATTGAATTATGTTCTGCTTCCGGTGTGCTTAAGCTCAATATACAGTTCGATTATATGTGAGTCCCTTCTATGTAATTTCTTTGCTACCACAAACAAATCAAGACAAGTGTTTTTTATGTGTCGTTGGGTCTTTATCTTTTGATCTGACCGGTGGGTATGAACCCGGTGGGATTTCGAAGATGTATAAGTGTAGCTAGGAGTGTAAATCGAAAAGAATTTATTTAAAAACGTCCAGCAATTTATTTAGCTCTGTGTGTAGATGGGTGAGATCAATATGACTTAACTTGGAACTCACATCTATAGGTTTGAGAGATTTTAAAACTGAGAATTCTTGATTGAGAGAGTGAGTGACAATGCATAGACGAACAATGAAGTCGTAAAAAAGACAGGAGGAGGAAGGAATAAATGAGACGCACGTTGTGTAAATGTAGGTGAAGAGGAGCACGACGATGCACGGAGTTACGTAACTCTGAGACTGGCTGGAGTTGGACGACTAAGTTCTGTTCGTGGTGGGTGCACAAAAGCGACTGCACTCTCCAACGTGTGCCGGCCTGTCTTTTTCTCAGACTACGAGCATTCAGCTGTGCAGCTTTGCTTCAATGTGACTATTCACTATTGCCTCAGCTCCTGAATGAATCCCATGTACAATGAATAGTCAGATGAGATCAGCGGGCAAAGGCAGAGTCAGCCGAATGAGGCTACATAAGAATATATTACACTCCACCAAACTATATCTGTAGCCACATAAGACTGTGTTTCGATGTACTATACTCAACTAGAGTGTCTTGCTACGTATACATGTCTTCTTTTGCTTACATATCAGGCTATTCACATCATCACACAGAAATTAAGATTTCTATTATATAAGACTAGGTCTACCTTAAACATCCGCCTATACATTTCATACAAAAATAAAGTTTCTTTATTATTCTATTAGCAGACCACTACCTACACAGGGGTTCTTTTCAAACTTGACATACGTAGAATACTAGCCCATTTTTAAGCTTAGTTACTATTCATTTTAACTCTAATTGTGCAAGCGCCAGCTTTTATTGAAGAGATGATGTTGTCATGCCACATCCGAATGCCTAGCCTTTTTACCTGAAAGTCGAGTATGTAAACAACCTGCACCTGCACGTTATTAAAAATGTTAATGTTTCGGTTGTGTACTCTGATTTCAGGTAAAAAAGCTCTGCATGCGGATCTGGCATAGCAACATCATCTCTTCGATAAAACTTGCGCTTGCACAATTAGAGATGAAGTGAATAGTAGTAATGCACGTAGCTACTCGACATCGAAATACCAAATTGCAGATAAATTAAATTTCGTTAATGGGAGTTTTTGTATTTGTTCATACTGAGAATAGGCGATACTTATTCCAACTATTTGTGATGCAATAAGACTAAATATTAAAATCAGAACCGAAATTGTTCAAATAAGTTGACAAGTTTTTACAAGAAATTGGGATTTCGAAAAGCAGTGACAGAAAAATTCCTTTCTGGGTAAAATTCAGACTGGATAAGATTAAGATCCTCCATACACTGGGCGATTTACAAAATGCGACAGTTGAGGTTAGCCTAACTTTTAACATGTATATTTTTTATTAGGTTTTATTATGAATTCACTCAGAGAAGTAAAGTCCCTTATCTGTTCAGAAAGCTTGAAAGAATCATCTGTATCCTTTCTCAAGTTATCACGGACACGTACTACGGACGTACGTACAGAAATACACTCATCACGGGCATTACCATAAAGTCAGCAAGTACCTTTGCTACCTTAATTATTTGGCACTAATTACTCTGCATGCTACACAAATTGCATAAGATGGTCTT
>JABASH010005326.1:0-12293 GCA_019776445.1 Tomocerus maximus | reverse complement strand
GATGAGAGATGAGAGGAGCATTCAACCAATGGACTCCAATGGGCAATAAAATTGCATTCTTACTTAATTGGTTGGAGTAGAACAAGTACTTATTGAATCTGCTTTGAAACCCCCTATTGTTTACTTTGTTTAAAATCATGAAATAGTAGCAAAATGAAATCACTAATGATTCCAGATCATCACTAATGATTTCAGATCATCATTGCTTTAAGACTGCCTGGTCAATACGGTAGCTTAGCAACGGGCAGTAACGAGTAATTTTACTACAGGGCTAATGACAATAAAGAAACCCAGTCTGTAGAAGTAAATTGGCGCTTTTCCTCCCCGTAGTAAAAATTGGCACAGTCTAGTGTAACCACAAGGCAAAGGAGTAGGAAAAAGGTATAAAAGTGATAACTCCGTTTGGGGGGAACCGATTTCAAAGTGTAGCACCTCTAAAAATACAGGACAAAATCCTTCAGGGGTATCGTGTCCCAATTTTTTTAAATTTTCATACAAAAGAGAACGAGACGAGTTTGCCAAATCTCCATACATTCTCCCACTCCAAAAACTATTTAATTTTGAAAACTGTAGGGAAAAGGGCCATGATACTCCCTCAGAATATATGTGGTTCATGTTTTAAAAAATATGGCAACTACTCATTCCTCACGGGGGATTCGCTATCGCTGTAAAACGCATCGACCAGGTAGCCTTAACACTTCTTTAGTTGGTACTAATTGGTACATGAAAGAATATTTTATTATAGGATAGCCAGTGGGATTAAGTTAAACTTAAAACATGTAGTCTTGGTTTGGAATGTCCGCAGGAGAAAGAAGAGAAGATTTGCTATTTTCTATTCGCAGTAATGTGGACAGACCAGGGGAGGGGAGCGCAATTCCTCAACCTCCTCGTCATCATCCTTCAGGAGTTCATCTTCTTCTGCCGCAACCTCGGCAAGCCAAATGTTAGCAACTGAGCCGAATCCCTCAGGATTTTTGGTGACTCACTTAACAGGTGGCCTAATAAAATATGAAAAATAATACAATTTTACAAGAATACAAAAAACGTATTTTGTTTCGGCATAACATCAACTAAAATTTCTTAAAATTGACAGTACCTAATTAATTTAATCTGGTATATACATAGTTTATTTGGAAAATATTTTGCTATAAAAATAGACGTTCCTGAACAGCTTGATGATGAAATCGAAACCGATCGCTGTTTATAATTACAAATAAATTCAAAATTCAATTTTGAAAAGGTGTTCGAGTTTTGTTTATATTTCAAGATTTTGTAGTATGATAAAATAAATTATGGGTATTAATAAAGGATATGTTGAGATGTAGTCGTATCGTTGGATGTTTCATTTGTCGTATCACCAAGGCTCATTAACTGTGCCTACCGCCTGCCACTATGAGCTCTAAATAATTGGGTCATCTTCATCCTTACGACAGTATATACGCATTTTAAGGAAATCGTAAAATGCCTCCACACTTGATTTACTACATAAAGTTTTGGGAGTCCATACAGGGAAATAAAGCGGTGGAATGATGTAGTGATGAGATTTATCGGGAGGAAGATGTAAGATGATAAGACTGCCTAGATACTACTCACACTACTACTACTACTACTGCATTCCTATTCCTCCATGCATCCTCCCTATTTCTCCAGCCAGACTCAACATCCCAACAGGATCAATAAGCACATGTGTACAAAGGAGGTTTCTTCTTCATTCTTGTTCTCTCAGCCTGGAAAAAAGGCTCTTCCTATTTATCGTGTGTGTGGCAATGTCAGAGCGTTGCCATCCGGAGGAGCAACGGCGCGCTCCTCTCCTGCCGATATCTCACTGACTCGGAAAGAAACCGAATCTTTCTTGTCTCTCTCAGTCCCCCACACCGAAAACCGGAGGAAAGTTGCAGTGCAGTTCCGCTCTATACAAATATCCGAAACTTCTCTCTTCATTCAAACATACTGAAGCCCAATTTAAAGTAGGCGTTTCACAAAGCCATCAGCAAGTCAGAATTAACTTCTTCACTTATATGTACGGATATTAAAATATTTCAACATCGACTTCCTACATTTTTTAAATTTATAGTACCTAACACTTTCACCAAGTATATACGACGTTAGAGTCAAGCTCCTCATTTTTGAAGACATGGTTTAAGAAATAGTTTTATTGCCATGTTCCATTCAAAAAATTTGCGCCTTAGTTGGGCATTCAAACTTAAGGCTGCCTCGACGATACGGTTGCTTAGCAACGAGCAGTAACGAGTAATTTTACTACAGGGTTCATGATAATAAACGAACCCAGTCCGATTATTGTGTGAGGTAATAAGTAAATTTTCGCTCTTCCTCCCCGTAGTAAAAATTGGCACAGTCTAGTGTAACCACAAGGCAAAGGAATAGGAAAAACTTATAACAGTCAAAACTCCATTTGGAGAGCACGGATTTCAAAGTGTAGTACCTCTAAAAAATACAGTACAAAATTCTGGAGTGGATATTGTGTCCCTATTTTTTTACTTCTTCACACAACAAAGAACGAGACGAGTTTGTCAAATCTTTTTGACTTTTTGGGAAAAAGTGCCACGATAATATCCACTCAGAAAATATGTGGGTCATGTTTTAAAATATATGCTAACTTTTTATTGCCCACGAGGGAGGCTCTATCAATGTTCTGCGCATCGAACAGGTAGCCTTAAGCAGTGGGTAAAACTTGCAAAATAAAGTTTTTGAAGAAATAATACGGTGGGTTGTTTAAGAACATGATTTTATTTATTTAAGGTTTTCTCGAAATATATAAAATGGATTTGGATGAAAATTGTATTGGAGACAGATTAATAGCTTAACTCAATGGACCTGCTCTTAATTTCTGCTCGGGCATCACCATTTGAGTAAATGGGTTTTTGCCTTTAGTTTCACTGAATGGCCTTATTGGAAAGTACTTTCTATAGACATTTCTATCAGGGTTGCAGTGGATGAAATAGGAGGGTTGGATAAATTGGAAACAATTAATTTCTTCCTAATTTCTTCCTGGACAAAATTAATTTCGTCCGGAAAAAATGAATTTCTTCCATGGACGAAATTAATTTCATCCTGGACAAAATGCAACCCTGATTTCTATTAGGTACTTTTAAACAATCCATTTATTATTAAGCTATCATTCACAACTCTGTCAGTACTTTCAACCTCTAAAGTTACATTGTCCAACTCAGCTACAATTTTTTTGAATGGAATATCTCTGTGATAGTTTCTCTAAAATATATATTTGCAAATGGACAACAGGAGAGGATGGCAAGCAATAATGGGAAATGAATTTATTGCATTATCGGTCTTGTGCTCCCTCTCCTAGGACTTTGCAATCCATTCAGTTGTATTTCATCCTGATTTCTATTTTGTCTGTCGCCGTGTCTTCTGGTGGTGGATGCATGAGTGTTGAGTGTACTATTTAATATTACATAAACACACATAAATTATTATATAACACGTTACATATACTTACTATTACTGTGACACACAATAATATTATGTACCGGTTTGCATTAAAAATTGATTTGTTTAAAAGCAATCCGGTTTGTACCAAAATTCAATTTTTCAAATTACACTTAAAGCTGCCAGAAAGTGCTAATAGTAAATGTGGTCCAATTCCATTCAATTCAACGTGCAGAATCCTGTATATTTAGTTCATTGAGCTCATTATTATTATTTATTTTTTAAGCCATAAAATTTTCGAAATTCAAAAGAAATGTAATCAGTTTTGACGTTCATAAATATCTTGATAAAATACTGAATATTGAATTCTATCAGGGATTGGCGATCTTTTAATTATTGAACCTCATTTAATAAATTTTGACAGTTTGATACGACATGACGATACAAAAAACTGCTGTGTTTTCAAACAAACCGAGTTTCAATGCTAATCGTAGCATATAAATTATGCAGAACTATACACATAATATAAAAGTTACTGAAAGAGTGACGCAGCAATGTTATGTAGTGTAGCTGCGAAGTTTTACAATAGATGAGTTCCTTAATGTCCAGCATAAAATATTTTCGCCCGAAGGCGCACACGTAAACAGCCGACAGCTGGAACAAATGACAGAAATGTAACTAACATACACTACAGAGGTGTGCACTGCTTATTTTTATGCCTGCTGGTGCTATTTACTATAGCTATTAACGGACGGGTGTGTGGTCAACAATTCTGACCCTACTCTAAAAAAGCGACTAAATGAAATTTCGTAAAATTAATTTATGCTACAGCTATTGACAGTAGCCAGAGAAGAAAATTTGACATTTTAAAAGTGTATGTTAATTACATTTCAGTCATTTGTACCAGCTGTCGGCTATTTACGTGTGCGCCTTCGGGCGAAAATATTTTGTGCGGGCATTAAGAAACTCTTCTATTATTGCAGCCTAAATTCGTGGATGACTGGTTGCAGTGGACTCGGACTCTAGTTAATTTATATCCTACAGGACATGAACGGATCTGACTTATCCGTTCCCGTTGCTTTGAAATCCTATTGCCGTATCAATTAAACAACAATGGTCAATAAAAGCAAGTGAACAGTGAGTCACTGTGGGTATTTATTTGTTGTACAACTTTGCTCGTTTCGACCTCTCGAATGTAATTACTACAGATCTCTGTAGTACTATATATACTATTGTTCAGTGCAACTTCTCCACCCACCCTACCCCACTCATTCACTACTATTTAAAACAAGGATAGCATAAACTACAGCCACAATTGAGTTCTCCGATTACTCTGTCAAGGCAGTTTACGACTCTATCACTGTATCACTCAAATACAGCACATATTAGGTACGTCTTTCGTCACTATTCTGCTTACAATACAATCTGTGTCGCTTTTTGGCATGATATCCATTCATTGACACCTTATACATGAAAAATTACTGAACCCCGTTTATATGCTCCACTCACTCTACATTCAAAATGCAAAGCATAACTTTATTAGACATATCCGAACTCGAACTCGAAACTTCTTTCAGGCAGTCCATTTCACGGAAAGGGAAGCTTACATCAAATTACAATGCCGAACTATTAGTAAGCATTCTGTTGTCCTCGACTTGGGCTCATTCCTGACAAGTAACTCAAGTTCTACGATAGCTACGAAGACAAGTAATACCTCAAAAAAGCCGCCAATATTTGGGGGTTAGTTATCTAGCGAAAAAAAATTGAGACGAAGACATCTGCAATGGTTGTCAGCCTACGGCTGACACGGAACAGATATTGATAAACATCTAGATAACGAACCAAGTTGTAAAATTACATTTTTTTGAATCCTTGTCGGATATTGTTGCTGTAGTAGAACTGGAGTTATACTGGAAATAAATTTCGAAAATTATTGCATACCAAGCTAAGAGGGTAATGGCGGAGTGTTGTAAAGTAGGTGCAAGCTTCCCTTTTCTCATGGCGACCAGTACGGCATCTCGTAGAAGTTTAGTTTTGGCGAACTCATGACGGAATAACTTAAGCTGCGACTGATGCAATAAAGAAAATACATACCACGTGTTGGTTCTGCAAGGAAATTTTGCTATTTCAACTTCAATTGATAAATGTATTATGACTGAATAGTATGAGCAAGAATCCGATGTACATAGTTTTCAAAATCAAAGATTACTCCCGCTGTCTGCACAGTGATACAGTGCATTGGAGCAAACTCTTCCTACATACCAGTCGAGTCCATTAGGAAGGATTTGCTCCAAACTGCATCGGATCTACGCTAGTGCATGTCCACTTGAAGCTCAAGGAAATTTTGCTTTGTAGCTTTAATTGAAAAATTTACTTTCCCGAAAGAAAGTTTTGATATTCAGCATTAATTGATTCTTGGAAAGGGAAAGAAATATTTACTATTTCAATTGGGATTGAATAGTGGGGCATTAATAATTTAATATTTCAATTTAACGTCAAAAGCAGAACGAAGTTAGAAAAAAAATTATTTGATTTTTAGCTTTGTAAAGTTATTTAAGGATACTTAAACATGTTTTAAGTACTTGTAAGTGTACAAAAAATATTATACTTGTCATTTACGTGGTACCTAACCCTAGATAAAATCCGAGAATGTTGAATCTACATAGAACAAGATGTTGAAGTTCGTTCTATTGACCCCTAAAAGCTGCAACAGAAATAATTTTGGAGGAGGATCACATATTTATTGATTTAAGGAATTATTTCCTAACACAAGCAATATTCAATTCAAATTTTATTTAAGTGCCTATTAGTTCTATCAAATCATACAGGATGAAATTGTTTTACCAACAGTCAGCACCGAAGGCAAGCCAGTTTTTTAGTTGTTTTACTCTCTTAAACAAAGCCGAGTCGTGACCCAAAAGGATGTTGAAAGTCAAATATGTACGCAATTATTTATGTGACAAGTCACAAGCCTTAAACCTATAATCTTATAGTTATAATTGCCTATAATTAGCTCAATTCCGTCTTAAATGACATATAGGTATTTACGCTACATTATTTAGTAATATTTTAATAATTTATAAAAATTTTCTACTGTTTCATTTTTAGACTTTAGAATTTGGCTGAGGGAGTAGTACTGCCGTAATAACTAGGGCTTTTAGCAAACAGTGCAGTATGGTGTTCTGAAACTGGCAAGTTGTTGCTTTACCTGGTGCTTCGTGTTGTATTTGTATTCATATCAGTGATGGGCAAATGGGAGGACTACTTGCGGGATGAGCATAGGTGAGACGAGTCCGGGACGCGTCTTTCGCATTTACAGAGGACTACTGCTGGAGGACTTGATTATTACCTTCGGATTTTGAGAGGACTTTGGGAGGACTTAATAAACGGTCACGTAACTTGGGAAGACTTTGGGAGGACTTAATTAATATCACGTGACTTGGGAGGATTTTTGGAGGACTTGTTTATATTGATATTAAAATTTGGACGAGTCTTTCCCACCAGGTAGTCCTCTCACTGAAGTTCTGAGGACTATCGGAGGACTCAGGATGAGCTCGCGCCCATCACTGATTCATATGGACAGCAAAAACTTTCTTAATACTTAATATTTTTGTACCAAATGAAAACATTTTGCATAAGATAACCATTGAAAGATATACAAGTCGTTCGTGAACAGTTAATCGTTCTAGTAGTTCATAATAGTCTACATTTTTGGTTTACAGATTTTAATTTAGAATTATTACATAATTTAGAATTGCCGTGATCAATCCAAAACATTTTATTGTAGTTTACTTAATTTAGGGTTTTGGAAGGTACAAAGTTCCTTATTAACTTTACTCTGCAATTTATCTAAAGATTTTATTTTAGTAGGCCCCTTAATTGATATTGCGTAATCAGAAATAGGTACAATAATACATACGTATTTATGAGCATACAGTATATTTTATAAGGTAACTGCCTTCTAACACGATTTAACGCACCCGTTGCTGAAGAAACGCGACTTTTAAAGTGTCGGACGTGATCATTATAGCTCAAAGTTGGATCAAGATATACTCCTAAATATTTAAGCCCAAAAACACGCTCAATGGTTGTACCCGTTACATTTAATTAATACATTGTCATTTATCTACATCTAACAGGTATTTTTCAAGCGTGCTAATCAAGATAGTTAGATTGGTATTTAAATATTTAAATGGCAAAGGGGACATGGAAATGCCTTTTAGCTTTAGTTTCAATGAAATGACGTTGAAAAATAGATTAAACTATAAAGGTCCAAGCACTGGCCATTGTATGACTCACCTACCGTAGTCAAATTGTTGTGAGAGATAATCTCCGTTAGCTATTACAAAAGTACGATTATCAAAATAATTTTTAAAAAATTCAAGACAGATAGGATTAAGTTTGTAATACTGTTTTAATATGATTGACAGTTTTTTCTTAAGACATAATCGAAGGACTTTCTTGGGTCGATGTAAACCACTCCCACTTTTACTTTGGGCTTATCTAACTCGGAATAAACATGTTGAGTTAATGTAGTCAACGCCGTTACACAGGATCTACCACTACGGAAGCCATATTGTTCATCTGTTAATATAATATTAGACCATATACATACTAACATTTGTTTTAATAACTACTTCAAACCATTTACTCAATAAAGGCAGATTAGATATATCCTCGTTGAAATTAATGCATAATCATTGGCAATGACAAAATAGCTTTAACATTCTGTAAATAAATTTGCGATGTCCGTTTAAGGCTTTAGTGTGAGTCTTTTCTTGGGACTA
This sequence comes from Tomocerus maximus, assembly GCA_019776445.1. Classification (NCBI taxonomy): domain Eukaryota; kingdom Metazoa; phylum Arthropoda; class Collembola; order Entomobryomorpha; family Tomoceridae; genus Tomocerus; species Tomocerus maximus. The sequence continues at coordinate 4,098 of JABASH010005326.1, read as the reverse complement.
AGTTCTAATACACAAAGTGACAGATGATCTGACATTATGATAGCATGAATGTACTATGAACATCAATTTGAAGTGTAACATCAAAATTTTTGTTGACGAGAAAGAGAATGTCCGAGGACTAAATGAGCGTTGCTGGGTTCGGTTTTGTTGAAAGGAGTTGCTCACATACTCACATATATGCGAATGCGATGGTCGTAGACTTTGCACTTATTTTGCCATTTTAGATCCACACAATAAACTGTTCCAGTTCCGCTTGCGAAATACATTTCCTCTTTCATCTGCTTGCAGAGCAGTTTCGTTTTGTGTTGGTGATGTGATGATGATACTTGCTGTTACTTGAAGTGAGTGTGAGGAGAGGAAGAGTACAGTCAGAGCAGATAGTCTTCGCCAGGGTTGCCACTCCTACTCTAATCCTCAGTCCTGGTCCTGACGGACTAATCTCAAATCTAACCTGAAAAGGGTTATTCGATTATGTTATTATTATTGTGTTATTATTATGCTATTATTATGTTATGTATTCGATTTTGAATAATTGAGAAGCCACAATTGATTAATTTGATTATTTATTTATCTGGCTCCCATTTATAATGGATATTCTCGAATTGAACTCGATCCTTAGCGTCTTAATGGCTTGCAATTACCCTAAATAAGTGCATGTGCTTTGATGTTTTAAGAAATATTCAACCCATTAATGAGTGGCAGAGTGTCGAATGTGCCGTAAATTCAATTTACGGCTTTTGATATTTGGCGGCATGACGTAAATTATTTTATAATTTACTTCTGCTTTAAATGTAATTGTACAAATACATTTTAAACTAATTATAAATGATTTTTGCACGCAAACATTGTGTATTTATAACATATAATACTCTTTTAGAGCAAATAGGGACCTTAAAATTTTTAAATTCATTGATTATACATAATATTGTATCACGTAATCATACTACTATAAAAACATACACCTCAAATAGCTGATTAGTACTCAGTCATACAGTATTGCTATTATGTGTTATGGAGTTTACGGTATCAATAAATAATTTACGGCTTGCCGACTTTATATTCTGATGAGTGGAAGGAGTTACTGCAATGAAATGCCGCCTGCCATAAATGCCCTAAATTCAATTCGATATTTTCGAATCTCGAAGACTGTTTCCAATTACCAACCGACCGTAACTACTACTAATTACTAATTCTATAGAGCTGGGGCTGTCTCAGCTCCCACTACTGGGAATGCACTGAGATTTATTGAAATCTTTGACTTCATTGTGGGGAGTAAGACCACCAAATTTCACTCAAATATTCTCTTTACTTTGTGAAAAAATCGATGTCAAAGTCATATTTTTGACGTTTTTTGGCCTATATTTGGTATTCAATAACCTCAAATGAAACGCAATTTAATGTAATTGCATGCTGCAGGATACAGTACATAATGTGATGTAATGCCAATCTTTGAAACCCTGATTAAGGTGGCTAGAAATCTAGCTAGGCCATGAAATTCATATAAAAAACACGGGCTAAAATTTCAGTCAGGTCATGAGACAACGTAAAGATTTTAGGTCATGGGGGCGCGGGTTATCCAATAGTTAACAAAACATCTTTCATGCAAAAATGAGGAGCAAGATTTTCTCACGCCACACTCAATGTGCGCTGACATTGGCGCTTGACAGGATTGCTCTTAATATCTCCACTGAAGGAAGCCTCAGATTGGTCATCTATACTGGATAGACTGTCTCAGCATATATCATATCTGCATTTCTTACGTAATATTACCATTTACCCCCCCCCCCCATTTTTATCTAGGTAGTGATAGTTAACGTTGAGTTGTAACTTGTAAATGGTATTGTGTATTATGGTTAATGGATTTATGGCAACCCTTAAGATTGTTGCGGAAAGTGATGATAGGGGGAGTGGAGGCAGTGGTGGTGCAGGGTAAGATTAGCTGGACCGGAGGGTGTGCTCTGTCAACCCTGTCACTCATGCGCATCTCATTTCTCCATGCAATGGCATCTCACTACAGTTTTCTGCCATCAACACCGTTCATGGCTTTCTCCGTGCACGCAGAGAATGCCCTCCTCTCACCCACACACTCATTCTGACCTTACACGACTTTCCCCAACGGCCTCAACTCAATGTCATTGGGTTCATTGTGCCTCCGGAAGATACTCTCAATATCCCACTCCCACCACTTTCCTTTAGACATTCCTTTACACTTATATACTTACTTCTCTGTGGCTGGTCTCCGGTTATCTATCTCTATCCCACACCACTAATATTATATCCTTAATTATTTAGGTATTTCTTCAATGCATAGTATCTATATAATATAGGATACCAAATTCTACAATTCTCAGCCGATCTCTTGCAAAATATTTCTACAGCTACATATCATAATCAGAACCTCCTGTATCAATTTTCATAAATATCGGCTACACGGAAATCGATTATTACATTGAAGGAGTAGGAGGATGAGCTCTTGTCTGCAACATTATGTTACCTATCTCCTCCTACAGTTGTCATCCGATCTTCACCAAAATTCGTTTCCAGTTAGTCATTGAACTAACTTAGAGCGTGACCACTCCAGTTTCTCAATACTTTACTTCAAAGACGTTTTACTGAATTTAGAAAATTTAGACATTTCTTATTCCTTATACATAGGAATTAAAGATTCCCGTCCAAAGGGACTAGTTCCCGGAATTAAGAACCTATTTATAGCCATAGTTTCTGATATCCCCATTTCCCACCGAATTTTGGACACTGGGAAATACTGGAATTGGAAAATGGGAAGCAAAAAGTGTGAAATGAAGGATCGCCATCTTGCGGATTTTGTTCTATTTCCCACTCAATTTTTCAATTTCCCATTTTCCCACCCACTTAGCCCTTTTGTTTCCCACTTTTTCCACTGGGAATTGGGAAAATTCCCACCTATTTCATTTCCCACTGGAAACCCTATTTATAGCAAGGCAAAGTTGTTGTAGTTAAGGGTTGACAATGACGATTTGAAAACAGAATCAGTTCCAAAATCAAACGAACGGCAATCCGTAACAGAAGCTCGCCCGAGTAAAGGGGGCCATGTACACAGTTTAAGATTAAAAATATGGCCACCGAAACAATAATTTCGTGATTTCTTGCCCAAGAAACATCAGTTTATTGATTTTATTGAAGACAAAAACCGTAATTATGACTATTAAAATCCATATGAAGTCCAAGCAAGTAATTTTGATTATCAAATTTGCATAGAAAGTCAATGCAACTCATTTTGACTATCGAAATGCATAGAAAGTCAAAGCAACTAATTTTGACTACCAAAATTGCATAGAAAGTCAATGCAACTAATTTTGACTATCGAAATGCATAGAAAGTCAAAGCAAACTATCAAAATGTTGCTAAAATGTGTACCAAATATACCATTTTCAGTAGAAAGCGGCGTAAAGTATTTTTAAAATTTTTCCGTTTACCGGGACAGCTGGTCCCACATTAATTTTTTCCCAATTTCCCAAAACCAGTATTCACTACATTTCACATCTTTACCCCTAACTAGATAGGAGTGGCTGTGTGTGATATAGAGTTAGAGGCATTTTTCCAGATTTTTAATAGCCACCGAGTCAGCCGAATTGAATGATTACGTAATCAGACTGGTTTAACGGAAATTTCCCTCCTATATATCTTCATCGGCTTCATCCTTCTTTAGATCGAAACAATTTGCTACTTGCTACCTTCCTTCCTTTTCAGGAAAAATTTGGCTTTCCGGGGAAGAATTACGCTATTCCTTCCCGGGAACCGGAAAAAGTTGGCTTCCCTCCCGGGACCCCAGGTCCCGAGGTCCCTCATTTTTTGCAGGCCCGAGGAGAAGTAAGCCCAGTAGCATGTAATCGATATAGAGCAAGTAACGAATTAACGAATGCCCCTAGTATGTATTACTAGTACATACAATTAGCCCCTCAGCATTTCATCTGGATACATTACTTATTTTGTTACTGTTAAGGTATTCCGTCACGAGCTCGCCAAAGCTCAACTTCTACGAGATGCCGTACTAGTCGCCATGAGAAAAGGGAAGCTTGCACCTACTTTACAACATATCCGCTATTACCCTGATAGCAA